>BMAV01015967.1:15491-28069 GCA_019973955.1 Trichonephila inaurata madagascariensis
CCACTGAGGTGGTGGGGGGGACGTGGATTGCTTATGTTTAGATTGTTTTGATTTAACAATTTCAATTAATTGTATTTAAACATGACATCAGAATACAATACAATGACATAAAAAATGAATATAAAATGATTTTTATAAAAAAGTTACCAAACTCTAGAGAAATACACCACAGTAAATGAAATAAATGAAACAGTAATGCAAAATTTTTTGCTTTTTTTGTACTTTTTTTCTAAAATTCTGCTGAATGTGTTTCAATAATATTTAATTATATCCTCTGCATTTTTCTTAAAAAAGCCTTAAAAATCAGGGCTTCCAACCGGAACCGAACCGAAAACCGGAACTGAACCGAAAAAAATATCGGTTTATCTCAGTTCGATATATGTTCAGTTATTTTGTTACTGTAACTAACTTATCAATATTTTCTAATTTAATGTCAACCATATAATTATCATCATTATGTGTACATTGCTTCTCGATTTTCGGTTCTGATGTTCATTAATACCTTTCTGTTTCAGTTTCGCATGAAACTACTTGTAGTAGGCAGATTTAATTCAGTTGAGTAAACTAGCACACATAGATGATTTTTTGAGAAAAATATCAGTCATGTTTTTCGCATCTCAAGATGCGATCGTTCACAGATGTTTGTATTGAATGTTTAGATGGGCAAACCAGAATAAACATAAACCTAATTGTCAAACGCGATTTTGGTAATGGATAATAATGCCAGTACTCGCCATTCTTGCTCACCGCTCGTATCGTACATACTGTGTGTGGTTAATTGTATCAATTCACATTGTGCCAATTATAAAATAAATAAATAAAATATTCTAAATTTTGATAAAATTACATTTTTGTTTATGAGAAAATTAAACCTTTAGTTCAAATAAGAATATACCGGGTGGTTATAATTAAAGTTACTCTATTCAGAGGCCTGTTGAACCTGTTC
Organism: Trichonephila inaurata madagascariensis; assembly: GCA_019973955.1. NCBI lineage: Eukaryota > Metazoa > Arthropoda > Arachnida > Araneae > Nephilidae > Trichonephila > Trichonephila inaurata. The sequence continues at coordinate 16,438 of BMAV01015967.1, forward strand.
TGCTTACCGGATTTTGATGAAACTTGAAATATATGCTATATGCATCATGGGAAAAAAAATTTCTACAGTAAAAAAAAAAAAAAAAGGTCAAATTTTGATCACCAGGTGGCTTTTTATCGAATATTCCTGCAAATCGTAATATTTCTGCAAATCCGTAAAAATTCTATATAAGCTTGCAGAGTCATAGCCAGATAATTATTCAGCGTATGTTTGTCATTTTTAATTATTCCTGTCTTACAGGAACGATCATGTTTGCAAACCACTATCTTTATACAAGATGGAGCAACTCCTCACATTGGGCGCCAAGTCAAATACTGCTTAGAGCTAACTTTGGTTAAAATCGTGATTATCCAGATATTTTCCGGATGCACGGCCTTCTCGCTTATCCGACTTAAAAAAAACCCTGTGATTTCTGGTTGTGAGGATTCCTAAAAAACTATGTTTCTAGAGAAGGAATTAGGGATTTACTTGATTTGAAAGCTAACATTATACGCCATGTGACTGAAATCCCTCGTGAGTTACTTCGCTCTACCATTGAGAACGCTATAATGCACTTGTGGCGCCATCATTATAATGATGATAGCACTACTGCGAAGTAGCACTATATTTAACACGTTTTTGATGTCAATGAAGCATATATATATTGAGTATATTCTGTAACTGAATAAATCTTAACCATTCTAACATATTTTTTGTCTTTCTTTGGGCAACACATTTCCTCTAAGTGGTCAAAATTTGGACTTTTTTTTTTATTGCAGAAACCCTTTCCCCATGATCTGTATAGCATATATTCCAAGTTTCATCAAAATACGATAAGCAGAACGGGTACTACAGACCTCTGAATAGTGTAATTTTACTTATAACCACCCGGTACATAAAATAAAATTATTCATTCGGAACTACCCGGTAAATCAAGATCCGTTATTTTTGGTAGAACGAAAACCAGAACTGAACCGATATATTTTTTTAGCTGAACCGGAACGAAAAAAACTACGGTCCGAGAAGAACTGTAAAAAATAACTTATTAGTAATTCTATTTATATTAACATTACTAATAATTGATTAGTATTTTATTTTGTTTCTTTTTATTTGTTTTTGAATCAGCAAACGTTTGATTTAGTTGTATGCTACATGTATCAGAAAATTTTACGAAATTCTAATATCAGCTCTTATTTATATAACATTTCATCCAATCGCAATAATTAAGAATAAACACTTCAGAAATACATAACCAGATAAAAGCTAACAAAAAAATTCAAGAATTTGTTTTAAAAAAATGGAGGAAATATTTTTATCATACAGTAATTAATGTTAAAATATTTTTATGTAGCATCTCAGGTGTCGTACTCATTGCTTGACCGAGGCTCAAAATAACGAAATAGTGGAACGTTTATAAACCTATGGTACGCGTGCTGCATGTGGCACGTGATACAATTCTCAGTGGCACGCTGCAGTACTCTACAATTTTTTTTATTTCTGATTGGATTGAGTTTGATAAATTCGTAATGGACCTTATGTCGCACACATCTTCAGAATTATGGACTTTTGCAGAATTACGAAAAATCGGAAAGATGATCTAAAGATAAATTTACAGCTATTTTGTAAATTATTGAAGGTCATTGCTGGAGAGACTTAATTATCAGCAGAGGAAAAAAAAATTAATTGCATGTACTCTGCTATTCGTTTTTGGTTCTACATATCTAAACAAAAAAAAATTTTCTCATATGAAAATTATTTCGAGTCCCGAAAAGAAATTGTTTGACTATTGAATGCTCATAAAATCGTGTTAAATTGAATGGCACACATTATACCTCTGATTTTTCCAAATGAAAGTAGAGCGGTGCACTACATTCGCATTAAAATTTTTATTTAACTATAATGGAGGGAAATACTTATATTTTATGTTGTCTCTAATTCTTATTTCAATAAATATGTTTAAATATACATAATATGTGTGTGAAATATTAATTTTTAAATTTTTGTCGAAGAAATAGTTATATTTTATGCTGTTTTTCAATTCCTATTATTAGCTCACACAATCTCTCTATATATTTATTTATTTATATATTTATTTATTTATTTATTTATCTTGGTGGAATTTTCAATCGTTAATAAAATACATTTTAAAGCGCTTCATTGAGGTGGAATTTTATATACAGGTTTATTTTGGATGACTATACAATAATATAATAATAATTAATAAAAATTAATTTAAAAAAACTAATTATTTAAAGAATTACAAATACACACAACCACATTGGCATAATTTTTGGCGACTTAGCGACCCTTTTGGCGACTTGTGTCAAAACTTGTGTGTGTGTGTGTGTGAAAAGGTTTTTTTCACATGTTTCAAAGCATTCATTTGAACTGAAATTTATAGACACGATTGTTTTGGATGATAATACGATACTTTAATGATAATTAATAAAAATTAATTACTACTTAGTGTTGTGATTCTGTGTCCTATGTATATACATATTTATATTAATTGTAACTATTTAATAAAAAGTAGCTAAAATAAAAAATTTTCTTTGTTGATCTAAGTAGGAATTGATTTAATTTTTTTTTATATTACTTGTTTCATGTTAAGTTATATCTTTAAATGATGCAAAATTGATACATAATAAAACGATAAGTCTATATTATTGACCTCCATTCTCTGCATACATTATCACGGGCATTGCGATGTTACAAAAATGTCCCGCTCAGTGTTTCGTTGAATCATATGAGTAGATTGATTGGGTACGCCACAGCTATAAAAGGTTGCCGACCCCTGCTCTAATTCATGCGAAGAATCAAAATTCTCGATTGGAAAATTCCTCAAAATAAAGTATATTAATTTGTAAAAACTAAAGATAGTAACAAAGAACTAAATTAGCATTTCTAAATTTATCATTTTTCACAAAAATTTCACTTATTTCTCTTTAGAACTATTTATCATAAATAAAACTGCATCCTACCTGTTTTAGATGCATACTCTGCTTTAAACGCAGTGGGTAGTTTATAATGCTTTTCCACTTGGAATCCGAGTTGGGTCAGCGCATCGGTCAAGACATCGTGGGCGTGAAACTCTTCATAAGCCAACTCCGGAGTCTTCCAAATGTCCTGACTCACAGAATTCAAGAATTCTTTTTCTCTGTCAATAACAGAACACAGGAATCGGAAATCTTCCTCGGACATAGTGGGTTTAGAACCTTTTTCCTCGTTATCTCTGCAAAAATGGAATTGAATGTTATTTAAATATGTTGATTTAGAGCAAGGCTAACAGAATGACCTTCACAAACCGTAGATAATGTACATAATCCACTTGAACAATCTCTGACCATATCGATGCTGCGTTAGTTTTTTTAAAGTGTTATTTATAAAAAAAAATAATTCATAGTTTAAAACAAAGTGTTATAAAAATACCCCCGAAAGAATGTTTTATGAAGCTGATACAATCCAAAAAAGAAAGGGGAAAAAAACACCTCAGACGGAACAAGGTCTTGATGATTTACATTTTATCTTGATAAATATTTCCACTCGATGCATAAAAAGTTTGTATTATCTAAGTGGTTATGAAAACTCGTATCATTGGTTTGCAAGGTTTGAAATTTTATTTAAATTTTTTTTTTTAAATTTTGTCTGTGTATGGTTTGTTTTTGTTGTGTTATTTATAGAGATATTACAATTAAACAAACAAAATTGTAAAAAAAAAAAATGTAACAATTATAATTGTTTTAGGGAAGTCTTAGATTTGTGTGAGATAAACAAATATATAAAAAAACAAATTTAAAGTCAACTCCTATTTAGGTCAACAAAGAAAAACTTTACTTCAGTTACTCTTTATCAAATATTTACAATTAATATAAATACGTATATACATAGGACAGAATCATAATATATATATAAGTGGCAATTAATTTTTATTAAATATCATCAAAGTATTGTATTGTCATCTAAAACAATCGTGTGTATGAAATTTCAGTTCAACTGAATGCTTTAAAACGTGAGAGAAAACCCTTTTCAAGTTTTGACACAAGTTTCCAAAAATGATGCCAACGTGTCTGTATTTGTGTATTACGTGGCCAGCTAAGGTGTCGTCCACGTCACTTGACCATGGTTCAAAATTGTGTGGTCCGTCGCCAAAAGCCCTCGTGTAGCTGAGCAGTGCGACGTTAATATTCACTCACTCGGGAAATTGAAAAAAAAATAAAAGAAAGTGACGATTCTTAAGAATAAATACACTTTCAAAAATGATAATAAAATCCTAGAAATAAAAAAAAATTCTTTTCAATTAAAAAAAAACACGAGAATTTTTTTTTTTAATTTGAAAGAATAATACAAACCGATGAAAGTGAAGGAAAGTTGCGAACTACTTATATTTATATCTTTTTTTTATAAAGTAACAATCAAAATATGACTTAAGACAGTGATTGTTCTCTTAAGTGCCACACTATAAAGCAACGCGAGCGTATTTGGTAACGGATCTTATAATTTTGAATTATAGTCAAGCGACGAGGACGACACCTGAGTTAGAACCCCATCTCAGAACTTTTACTCCAAGCCAACTGAAAGACATGGAGCCTCGACATATTTAACGTGCATCAGCCCCTTTACACAAGGGTTTTAAACGACACTAGGCTCTAACTCAGTAATTCCCAAAATGGTCTATATCGACCCCCAGGGGTCTATGACGACTTGCAAGTAGTCAGTGAAAAAAATAATTTGGGGGACCATGAAGTGTAAATGGGGGCCTACGATTGTGGCTCTCATTAAACCAGATCATGAATAATTTTAGAAGAAAATGTAATCAAGGAGAAACCAGATCTTACCTATTTTTAACATAGTTATTTACTAAATTCAATGAAGTTAATATGCACAGTTATAAGGTGGCACCATATATTTCATTAAAGGAAGAACCGACATTTCACTTTCCTTGCCAGAGTTAAACTAAAGGAGCTTTATATGGGATGTCGCGTGAATTTTTTCCCAGTTTCTCATTTTTTCGCAGACAATCTGCACGGAAGATAACGTTTTAACCTATGTTCATTTAAATGCTATTCAGATTTTGAAACTAGGTTTGAGAATGCTTTGACTATGGTAATACCACAGTAGACAAGAAAATCACATGGTCACATTGAAGGAAATAAATGTCTTATTACAAGTGGAACTGATAGGGCTAGGCATTAACAAAGATCTTAAAATAAACTTTAGAAATGGATGTCCGCAATTTTAGTTTTAAAAAGACGTACCTGATTCCTTTCATCGTGGCTGCCAATCTCAAAAAAAGAAAGACTGGAGACTACTAACCGAGAGAGGAAATTTAGGATTAAACTCAACATGATTGATCCAAATGTTGAAAATTTGTTATAGAAGTGTCAGATTCATCCCTCCCATTAAAAAATTTGTTTGTTGCTCAGTTGTTTTATGTAACATTTATTTTATGTATTATTAAATTTAAATTTAAAATTATTTAACCTGTGTTCATGCTTTAAACACTATATTTCTCTACAGTTAAAAATTTAAATCTTAAAGTAAATAGCTCTACACCAGTTGTCAAAAAGACATTTGATAAATGTGTACAAATTTAATATTAGGAAAGCAGAGGTCTATCCAAAGACGAAAATGTGGCAAGGGGGTGTATGAGACAAAAAAGTTTGGGAACCTCTGCTCTAACTTATGATATGCCTGCCACGAGTCTGTTACCATAGCTCAGAGCCAGTTCACTACCGCGACCTTTAAAAATGACTCATTGTTACGATTCGAACTCCGATCACATCGTAAAATATTATTAGTCTTATTCAATGCTTTTTGAGAAATTTGCCGTAATATATAGGAGTTAATCTTAAAAAATTTATTTATTTTTGCTCTGTTAGTTTTATTATGTTTTTTAGCTCAAAATATGAGCACTTGTATACTTTTCTTAAATTACTTTCTCTTAATTTGTATACACAAAGGATAAAAAAAGACATACCATTTATTCCAAACATAACACTTGGCATCCATAGTAAAAAATTACGACGTTTCCATAGGGAAATTATGACAAAACTGATGCCAATTTCGAAATTCTATCCAAGAGCCATTTATTGGAAGCAGCGCTCTTGTCCTTTATTATTTTCCGCTCATACGGTATTTTAGAATTAATTTTTATCTACTATAAAAAGCTAATGATAAAAAAGAGATAACGAAACAAGTTTAATATCATACCTAAAAAGGTCCTAAATTTTACGATGACATGCAGTTAAATCTCTTTTGATAAAGATTTCGAAAAAGCACGTGTATAAGGAAAAATACTCTTTTCAAAGAAAGGTTTTCATTAATGCGTCATCGAGTGAGTCAGAGAGTTATATTGAGTGAACGCACTATGAAGCAAAACTAGGGTGACAGACCTCGTCACTGTATTAATCGTATTAGTTTACTGAAAAGTAGCAAAACAAGATACATCCTGACATAATAAAAAAATAAAATAGACATTTACACTGATATAATACGTTTATAAATGTATCAGTATTGCACAATGTGTTTCGTAATTAACTTAACTGTACTAAGTTAAGAACAAGTTTAATAATTACCAGGGACCAGTGGGTATGTCATAAAATTATATACAAAATTTAATACTGATATATCTTGATAATTTGTACCATTTATAATAAAAGTAATATTGCAGCTTTATGTCGATGTATATATTTATTGAATGCAATAAATTGTTATTGTATGGAAGGAGGGGGGAGGGCGCGATGAAAATTATGTGTGAAAATTGGGTCGCAAGTATGGAAAGTTTGAGAAGCACTGCCTTAATTGCCAATTAAAAGTTACGTGATTCGTTCCTCAATGCCATCGTTTTGCTTGTATGTATGCATATGTGGTGTATTGGGGGGAGGGGGACGAGAAAGGGAATAAATAAACAAATCCTCTGAAATACGTAAATCCTTCGCAAACACTGTCAAGATCATTTTATTGCATTCTAAAACATTCGGAATAATTATATGGATAGGAATTATCAGAAAATATCGTCTTTTGAAAAGACGTATATATACGCCCGGGTAATTTACGCATGGGCTCAGCGAGACGTTTATATACGCCAGTGGCACTTAAGAGGTTAAATTCGTATGGTAGCTTTAACATCAAAGTAGCGTATTTTCGAATTCAATACATTGCTATTGAATGGAAGGGGTGCGATAAAAATTATGATTGTGTGAATATTGGGTCGCAAGTATTGAAAGTTTGAGAAGCACTGATTTAAGGTATCCAAACACGTTCGGAGTACTTTTTTCAAAAATAGCACACTAAGACATTATAAATGCTTTTTTAGGAATCAATACCAATTAATATTAATATTTAACTAACAATATTTAAAAATAATCATCTAAATTCTACAAAAATCATAATTATAAGTGAAATTTTAACAATATTTTTAAAACCTTCGAAGCAATTATAGAAAAAAGTAATAACTTTACATCAGTAAAAGTATTACTAAAAAATAAGGAGATTATTTATCTACAAAATATACTAAAATTTGAATGTTTTATTAAAATTTAAACATTTTAGAACTGATCGAGTAAATATTATAAGAAATGTGACATTCTTTATCAGACCATTATTTAAATAACAAGCCCTAACTCAAGAAGTATTCATACAATAAGAAATATATTTTAGTACATTTTTTTTTCTCTAGAAAATAATATAAATATCAGACTCAAAAAGAGTTTAATAAAAATAGGTTTGTAATATATATCTTGAGTTATAGACTCGCAATGACAGATTTTGAACAATTTAAATTCCCACTGCTGGTAAATTAAAGAGTCTGCGGTAATTCAGTGGTCAAGGTATCGGATCATGGCAGGCATGTCATGAGTTCGAGCCCAGTACCACCAAAGACCCGCCGTGTAGGGTAGCGATGCACGTTAAATCTGTCAAGAGCTCAAACGTCCTCCCGTTGGTGTGGTAGTTAGAAGATGGGGTGCCAGCTCAGGTGTCATCCACGTCACTTGACCATGGTTCAAAATTACTTGGTCCGTCACCAAAAGCCCTCGTGTAGCTGAACAGTGCGACGTTAATATTCACTCACTGTGGTAAATTAAAGATCCACTTCCGGTTTTTCTAATTTTATATAATTGATTGTGTAACTACGCATCTAGGTAACGTAGAAACAAAACAAAGTAAGCTTTGTTAAGTCAAAAGATAGCTGTATTCAATAGAATAAAAAACAAAAAAATATGTGTTTTGACCAAATTTGGTTGTGTCAACGTGTTCGGATATCTTAAAGTATTTTAGAAATCAAAATTATTGGCTGAAAGAGAACCAAATTACGTTTTAAAAAAGATTTAATCAACAAATAAAATTGCTAACTTACAACACAGAATTCTTCTACTACGGAAACCGATTTAAATTTGTTGTAGAATCGGGTAGAAAATGATCTATAAATCTTCCACACATTCTAACTTTTGTTCGAAACCAGTTATTAGTTCCAAAGATATTTTTTTTTGAAAAAACTGTTGAGGAGCCATATACTAGCTTACTTAGGAGCGAACGATTCGTAATGATTTCGCTTTTTCTTAACACCTTGTGATAAGCTGATCTATAATTAAAATTAATAAGTTAATATATGTCTTCGTAAAAAGGAAAATTCAAGAATCAGAACTCCTGTTATGCATATTTTCTGAATTATTAGGATGAATTGTGCAAAATTTTTTTTGAGGTTTCCAAATATGTAATAGATATTCTGTATAGTTTCAAAATATGTAAACAATATGGTAAGTTATAAAAGAATGATACAATCCGATATGTAACGAAGATATAATTTTACAATAATACTAATTTTTTAAAAGAAATTTTGAAATTGAAAAAAGATAATCAGTCAATTGGTGTAAACATCTTTAAAGACAGAAGAAACAGATCGTCAGAATCTGAGATGCTCATTTAACATTAGAGAGAGAACCTATTGTTTAAAATCCCTATTGTATAATTAGGAAACTTATTGTTCGTTTGAAAGGTAATTCCAAAACATTTCATGACAATTTTATAAAAAGTGCAATTTAGGCTAATTTTAAAATGGAAAAAATTAAAGAACTGAGAAAAATCTGTTGTACAATATAATTAATTAATAATATTGTTAATCAAAACTCTATACTGTTTAAATTAACAGTCCATTTTTGGCATCGTAATTTGGCTATCCAAATCATTAACGCTGGTATATTTCATTCAGCTGCGATAAGAAGGAAATTATTGGAGCATCAACAAATCACAGAAATATAGTGAATAAGCCTTTCAGAACTGAGACCTAATAATCTGTGAAAAATCAAGAGAAAAATACACCCAACTCTTTTTTTTACACGGTCTTTTTTTACACAGTTTTTACACGATTTTGAAATAACACAGAACATGAATTTAATGAACTATTTTTTTTTACACGGATTTTTTCTTCTAGCACGAATTTCAAAAAAATTTGAGGATTCGTGCCCTTTGGATGAGGAAGATTTTATCGAATTTCTGACAGTTTATGATAATAAAGAAGTCTATATAAGGACAAAGAGTCGAAGGTGAAGTTTAGCTATACTAACTGTTGATTTAATTCACGGGGCCTTGAAATTTGTTCCAATTGTGGAACAATGTTTCCTTACTCATGTAATCCTGACATTAAGGGTGCATTAAAATTTCAACACAACTGTAAATTTTTTGTTGCAAGATATCAAGAATAATACAAGCAACTTAAAAAAAAACAGCCGCTAATAACAGCTTTTGTAACCAAAAAGAAAAAAAAAAAGAATATGAGGTCTATAATAACGAACAAAATTCTTCATTTGAATCATAACCGACAGTTGTGCTAGAAAAAATATCTGACACATCTACTGATGATAGCATATTTGATCCAGGTCCTTGTTATCACAAGTAGCAATGAATATTTCTTAATAGAGTTTTATTCCTATAACTTCAAATTTTGAGTTTTTGTATGTTGTGTGTATGTACTTATAGACTAAACTTCTACTGCACACTAATTTCAATTATTTTTGTGACAAAAATGAATTGTTTTTATTTTATAAATATGTAGCATGGATTTTATTATTACTTTTTTGCACATTTTTTTTTCGGAAAATAATTAGAGTTTTCATTTAACACGATTTTTTATATAATTGGGGAAGATATCTCCAAAAATTACCATATGTCGCATGTATTTTTTTGCGCGATTTTTTTTCACGGTTTTCTAAGGAAAGTATCTACCGTGTAAAAAAAAAGCTGGGTGTACTTCAATTTCCACTTTTCTATCCAGGTCCTTTAAAATCGTCCCCAAGTTGTTACATTGTAAACGCAATCCATTTCTTTAGTCTATTTACATCTACTTACAAATATTTTTCGCGTGTTATCAATATTTTGCTTTAAGGGTAAACAGTCTCAAGGTGACAGCTCCGCAATATACTGCTCACGTACGAAAAACAGGATGAAACAGTACGTATATGTTACCATTAAAGCTTGGAAGCCGTTCATGAGCAAATTACCTAAATTATAGATGTGCATTAAGTCAATCGAGGTCAACCGGTGGATCGCCAAGACATTTTGGAGTGACCATCTTTCCTAAGACCTATATAAGAGATGCACATACTAAAAGAAACATATTTATCGAACACCGACACCATCTAGACTGGAGAATCGGATTTCACAATCGAAACGAATGTGTTTACTGAAGCAAATGATTCCATAAATGCGTAGACGACGCATGATGGAAGCGCACGATGACGCCCAACACGTTCACAACACCGCTCACTCAAAAAGGTCTCTGCGATGCCAGCTATATAAATGAATTTTTCCCCACACACCGATTGAAGGGGATAATAAGTGTTGAAAATCGTTTCTTCCACTGATAGCACGGGATTGGCTATCGAGACATCATCCCACTCCCCACGCTTCCGCGTGTTGATGCCATGTCCCACGATAGCGCGGGATTTGGTAGAGAATAAACTAAGTACACACATACGTCGGGGTTTCAGATTCATCAGTTCACTTTTTCTGAACACTTATGTTCTAGCAGTCTCTCATAGTTTTCAAGCATTTAAAGGGTGAAATACCTTTTAAAAAGGATATACATATTTAAATTTCTATAATTTGTTTATTATTCTTTCCGGGAATGAAAATTTTGGAAGAATAAACAAATGGATATTACTTTACTTAAAACATATCCAACGAACACAATTTTAATTAAGGTAAATTTTTTTTTTATTTTTATTCATTGGTAATTACAAAAATAGTTTTCTTCTTTTGCAAGTGATATGCATTGCACGCAGCTTTATAAAAAAATTTACAAATATTTTTAAATGATGTTTTGCTCAATGTAAGAAATTGTGTTATCTTTAAAATGACGAAGCATGAAACGCTAATTTGAAATTTTTAATAAACTATAAAAATTTAAAATTTAATTTATAAATTAAAAAAATATATTTCCCATTTTTTATTTATTTTAAATTCTTTCATCAAAAAATTAAATTGGTACTTCATTTTGAGCACAGATACGATCAGAATCTCCAATATAAATTTTATGAACTTCCATTGAACGGTTTTGAAAATATGCGCACAATATGAAAAAATGACGTTCTGAGAAAATTGATATCAAACATAAAATTCACCACGGCTTTATATATATGTATATTATTTTGGTTAT
>BMAV01015967.1:58332-77857 GCA_019973955.1 Trichonephila inaurata madagascariensis
ACGCATTAGTTAATTGGGAAATTTAAAATACTGACCAATAGGTGTTTGAAAATCTTTTTGATTCCTTACTCAAAATACAAAATAGCTCCGTTTTCGACTTAATGCAGAGAAGAAAATACTGTATCATTTACATCCTGCTGTGTAAGGTATGTTTTCACAAATTTCAAACAATGTAAAACGTTGGAAAACGTAAAATGTTTTATAAGAGTTTTATTTTCAATTTCTACTTCAAAATCGCAATTCATTGGCTCCGAGAAATCAACAATTCCCTGAATTTCAGTTTCATCAAATGTAAAATAATCGTTAAAATCTTAAGATATCCCCTCCGTTGTAGAGTGGAGTGTTATAAGAAAGGAGTCTCCTGTCCTATTCAAAACTCACATGATAGGTTGAACTTATGACTCATTTACACCTGGAAAGTTTAATAACACTCTGCAACCTTTCCCAATGAATTTTGCTGATCACAAGACAGAATTTTTTCTGGTCCTGACAAAAAGGATATCGTTTGAAAAAAAAATTCAATTTTTTCTTACACAAACTAATAAAAAAATTTTTACCTGTTAAAATAATTCGTTCGGGCTCATATTATTCGTTAAATAGAGGGTTTTACCTTCATTTTAATCAGGGAAAGGGAAAAATTCGCTAAATCGCTAAATTCATTAATCGGTTCGTTGAATCAGAATTCGACTGTATTTGAGAATTTCATAAAAAAAAAAATATTTGTAATTTTTTTTAATTAGCAAACGATTTCTATACATTCAAAAATATTCTCATTAAATTTAAAATATATCATTAAAAAATCCATAAAAAGAAAACATTCATATTTTTTGAATCAGCGAACGAATTCTATATATTCAAAAATATTCTCATTAAATTTAGAACTATTTGAAAATTCCGTTGAAAATAAATATTCATAATTTTTATAAAGCAAATGACTTCTACACTTCAAAAATATTCTCATTAAATTTAAAATCTATGACTGAAAGTTTTCTGTAAAAATAATTATTATTGAATAAGCAAAACGAACTCTGTATATATAAAGATATTCCAATTAAATTTAAAATGAAGGCTTGTGAATTACTTAAAACTGAACAGTGATATTCTGTATTTTCAAAAATCGGTATATTCAAGGAGGACGAATTTTGCTTATTCAAAAACATTTTCAGTAAATTTAGAAGTATTTGAAAATCCACAAAAAATAATTATTTATGGGTTTTTTTTCTCCTTGAATTAGGGAACGAATTCTATAAATTCAAAAATATTCTCATTAAATTTAAACGAATAATTTGAACAATTCATAAAATTTAAATACTGGTATTCTTCTATTTAGTATACGAATTCTGTATTTAAAAATATTCTCATTAAATTTAAAATGTATAATTTAAAGGATCCATAAAATAAATGTTTTTTGAATTAACATATGAATTCTATTAAAAGATAGTAGTAATATTTTATCCCTATAAATAAGTAATAAAAGAATCATTTATTACAAAGAATTTTCTTTATAATGCATAATGTTTATTGTATTTGGGAGAAATGGCATTAAAAATGCTATTAGTAAAAGCCTTTTAAATGATTGCTTATATTTAAAAATCTTACAAAATATTTATAAACATAAATCTTGAATTAGTTTTTAATTAAAATAACATGTTGTTATCTTGACATAAAATGCAAATAAAAATATTTATATAATCAAATATTATTAAAATTCCTGGTTTAAATGCTGAATAAATGAAAGCTGAAAAATTGTTTTTTTACTGAATATATGTGCTCTTTTACTTCAACCCTAATAATATATTCATTTTATATATAATAATACTGATTTTTAACGTGAATTTTAATGCATGTTCGCTACATTCCATATATTTTTCATTTACAAAAAAATTGTTAGTTCAGTTAACATAACTTTTTTTCCGGGAATAAAACAAAGAAAAAATATGCTCATAGAGAATTTATTACTGCTTCACTGAGTTTGTCTTTGGCGATAGGTAAGATGGGTTGGATAATGACATTAAATTTCTATAATGCGTGTTCAGAATGTTGTTGATTTTGGTTAAAACTATGCTCCACATCTCATAAAATAGTAAATGAACTTTAATGTTGCTTGTTACTAGATAAACATATGAGATACAGTGAAACACGATGTTATACAGAAAAGGTAAGCAATATGAAATGATCATAAGTGTTGCCAAACGACCACAAAGAAATTTAGAGTTACATTAGTTCTCTTCAGTTCATGCAGCTATAGTTCTCCCCCACCAGTGAACAGGGTGAACGTTACAGGAATCGTTTAGATGGGCGGACTGCACGACCAGAATGAGTTACATATTGAGCAGGAGGTTCAGCAAATCTCACTCGATGCTTTGAAGACTGCTCAGAAACGCCCTGTTGTGAGTGATGTGGAATAGCTGACACAGATGATGGTAAAGTGCTTGTTGTTGAAGATTTATCTACTAAAATTGCCTTAGTAGGATCAAAATCAGCGAAGAAACAGGGTTTCAATCTATCAATAGAGATTGTTCGAGAAACTTCTTTGATGCTGATGTCAAAATAAATTTGCATATCGCTTGATCACAGGGTATGGTCCTTCGTAAGGTGGCTGTAATGAAGTTCGGACGGAATCTGTACCGACAAATACATGAGTGCATGTTGCTAAGTCACGGAAAATGAAAGGCTTCTGTTTCGTATGATGAACTGGTAGAACAGGACGTAGGTTGGCTAAAGTATTACGTTTTTGCACAAACGTGGATGGAGATGGAAGTTTCGAGTCATCTAGGAAACCGCCAGGTAAACGTAAATTCTCTCCAAGGACCAATTCAGCTGATGTAGATTTCAAATTTTCATGAATTGTGGTGCGTAGTCCAAGGAGGACGGTGGGTAGGGATTGATACCATGTCGCATCACTGTGGCACATAATGGCAGCTTTTAGCGTGCTATGCCATCTCTCCACCAAACTGTTAGCCTAAGTATGGTAGGCTGTTATGCGCTGCGCTTGAAGCCTAATAATTTGGAGAGTTCATAGAACAGTTTCGATTCATACTGAGTACCTTGATCAGTAACTATGTAAGACAGTGAACCAAATTTTGAAATCCAGCCACGATAAACTGCATTTGCTACCGTTTCTGTTCGAATGTCCATGACTGGTAAAGCTTCAGACCATCTACTATAGTCACACAATACCGATATCCTGATGCTGTAGGTAATGGTCCAACTATGTCAAGTTGAAGTTCATCAAAGCGTTTGCTGCCAAGCGGAAATGTACCAATTTGACTTTTGACATGCCTGGAGACATGTCAAAGTCAAATTTTTTGGCACTCAATACAACCTCGAGACCTTGACGAAACGTCACGTCTCAAATTTGGCCAGAAAAACTTCTTTGACATTAACTTGACAGAGCTTCGAATACCAGGATGAGACTTTCTGAGGTAGCGTTCAAAGATTTCTCTGCGAAAAGCAGCAGGAACGTAAGGTCGATATTGGCCAGTAGAAACTTCACAGGTGATCATGTACTCCGATCCGATGACTGGTAATTTATCAAACTTCAAATTGTAATTGCTTAGAGAAGTGAGTTCCTGATTACTGTCTAGAGCTGTTGCCATTGCTGCATAGTCAATTGTTGGTGGTAAACATATCTCATCGATTCTTGATAAAAAATCAGCCACGATGTTGTCTGCCTGATATATTTCGTATTGTAGTTGTGCATTGGCTAATGAAGTCAAGATGTCGTAGCTGACGAGGTGAAGCTTTGTTTGACGGTTGATTGAAAGCAAAAATCAGTGGCTTATGGTCGGTGAAAATAGTAAATTCACGACCCTATAAATGGTATTGAAAATGTTTAACTGCAGAATACATAGCAAACAGTTCTTTGTCGTACGTACTGTACCACTTCTGTGTAGGAGTCAATCGTATAGAGAAAAAATGCTAAAGGCTGCCAGTGATTATTGACATATTGTTTCTGAACTCCTTCGACGGCGTTATCAGAAGCACCGACCATTATTGCTAAATGAGCGTTACTCAAAGGAAGTGCCAATGTGGTTGATTCAGATAATTGCTCTTTACAGTATTCAAAGGTTTTTATTGAACCTTCATCCCAGTCAATGGCTTTATTTTTGTGTTTTTCCTATTCCAACTAGAAAGTCGTTTAATTTTGTTTGATGTTTAGCTGCATTTGGAAGATAGCTTCGATAAAATTTCAGCATCCCAAGGAATCTTCGTAGCTGCTTAACTGTACTTGGTCTGTTGAAATCAAGAATGGCTTGAATTCGTTTTGTGGTTGGACGGATGCCATTTGCAGAAACATGGTACCCTATGAAATCAACTTCAGGTTTAGCAAAAAGGCATTTTGAAATTTTCGGAACAAGTCCATTTTCCACGAGGTGTCGAAAAATTTCTTTGAGATGAATAATATGCTCGTCCAAGCTGTGGGACGCTATGAGAATGTCATCTATGTACACAAAACAGTAAGGGAGATATCTAAATATTAAATCAAGAAACCTTTGAATATATTGAGCAGCATTTCTTAATCCAAAAGTCATCAGAGGGAACTCGAATTGCTTTTTAAGGTGTGCAGATAGCTGTTTTTTGGATATTGGATTCTTCAATTGGTAATGATGATATGCTCGTACGAGATCTAAAGCTGAAAATATTTGGCATCTAGCTAATTGATGGGCAAAGTCGTGAAAGTGTGGTATTGTACAGCGGTCAGGTCGTGTAATGGTATTTAAGGCACGGTAGTCCCCGCATGGCCTCCAGCTGCCATCTTTCTTTTTGACCATATGCAAGGGACTTTCCCAAAGACTATTCGATGTTCGACAGATACTCTTTTCGAGCATGAATATAAATTCTTGTTTTGCAACTTTTAACATCTCTGGAGATAATCTACGCACTTTAGCTGATACTAGAGGACCTGTTGTAATAATTGCATGAGTAACGTTGTGCTTGATCTCTATTTTATTAGAATTATCAATAGTGATGTTCTTGAATGCCTCCAATAAAGTTAGAACCTCAGGTATATACAAGGATGAATCTAAAAATGTCAGAGAGAGAGGCTGACACTCGATGGTTTTCCTTAAGATATGCAAGAGAGTTACTGAATCCAGAAGTCGTCTGTGGTTTAGATCAACAAGTAATCTAAAGTGTTTTAAAAAATCCGCTCCAAAAATTAACCTTTTGACATCGGCGATAGTGAACGACCATGTGAATTGGCGTCTTAACCCGAGATCTAATTTTAAAACTTTTAAGCCATAAGATTTGATAATGGTTGAATTAGCAGCGTTAAGTTTGAAGTTAGATGTTTTTCGTTTTTCTGCTTGTGTTGATGGAATGACAGATAAATCAGTGCCTGTGTCCACGAGATATTGACGACTACTTGTTTTATCAAAGAGGATGAGGCGATAGCTTGAGCCCGAGTTACTTGCCTTGTTAAGCAACTGAGCAATTAGTTTTCCTGATTTACTTTTAATTCTTTAAAACTGCATGGGCTTATGCATTTTTGAGCTTTGGCTCCACTACGATAATGATACCAGCACAATCTGTTGGTAGGATTTCTAGACGTAGGGTGACTTCGTGAACGATTTCGATATCTAGGTTTATTATAATTTGGCGCGTATAGTTTATGGATTTTCTGAGTGAGTGATCCAATATTTGCTTCAATGGAACTCAAACGTGAATTATCCTCCCAGGAACAAGAAACTGCTTGAGAATGATCTTGCTTATTAACTATCGAAATATCTGTTGGATTATATACTGATATTATTTTATCTGCCATTTCAGCTAAATTCATTAGAGTGGCTTTACTGACAGAAATAATTGCTTGAACTTCTTGCGGCAACCGTTTGTGCCATAATGTTTTTAAAAATTCTCAGAAATTTTGGAACCGGCAAGACTTTTTATTTGGCGCGAAAGATCGGAAGGGCGGCAATCGCCAAGGAGCCTTTTCAATTTCACTTCTTCGGAATCAGTCAAACGGCTTAATAAAGCAGATTTCAGAGCTATGTATTTATTCTTAGTAGGAGGATTGAATAAAATATCCTCAATAAATAATAGAATATTTTCATCTAAAGCCGATAAAATAGTGTTATATTTTGTTAGATCTTGTGTAATGTTCGCAACATCAAATTGTGCATCCAGTTGAAAAGAAAACACAAATTTGGCTTGTTTCGCCAAAACGGAGGTGGTTTAACTTTTATGTGCGATTAATTCGTGATGTGATTCTGCAATAATGTGTGTGCTTTCATAACCTTGACTTTCGCCAGTTCGATTCATGATCACTAATACATAAAACGTTGTGAAATCGAAAGTAATAAAAATAACTAATGTAAGGCAGTTCGTTGCACTGAAGCAAAATATGAAAAAGAATAAATATGAAATATGATGAATCACTCACTGGATGCAGAATTAAAAAAGAAATGATTCCGTTATTTACTTTTGAAACATCGTTTTGAGTGTCCGTTAGTCATCACTTTGGCTATAGATAAGATGGGTTGGAGAATGACATTAAATTTCTTTAATGCGTGTTCAGAATGTTGTTGATTTTGGTTAAAACTATGTTCCACATCTCATAAAATAGTAAGTGAACTTTAATGTTGCTTGTTACTAGACAAACATATGAGATACATTGAAACACGATGTTATACAGAAAAGGTAAGCAATATGAAATGATCATAAGTGTTGCCAAACGACAACAAAGAAATTTTGAGTTAGATTAGTTCTCTTCAGTTCATACAGCCACATGTCATTAGGTTGGTTCACTTTTTTGGCACAACGGTCAAATGTGGCGAAGTTGCGCCAAGCATTTGTTAATATGTAAGTACATACATATAGAATATAAACAAATATAAATAAATGGCATAAATGTACATTTGTGATATGAAGAAAACAAGATAGAAAAGTATGTATATTGATTGACCAAAAGAAAGGCCTAAAATATATATAAGGGAAGATTCCTAAGGTATCCTGGGAGCGCGTCACCCACTCATATTAATCAAAGATAATAAATGCCTTGGATTACAGGAAATATTATCACTCAAATATCTCGAAGGAATATAAAAAAGGTAGGTTCTTTAGGGCCATTTATATGCTTTAAATGTATATTTTAAATTTTCCTAAATTAAAAAACACAATAATTTCAAATTACTATGACTGCATAAGAGAAATATTCTATACGTATTCGTATGTGTCACTTGAAAGAAAAAACTAGCACAAGAAGAAAACAAAGAGTACTTACTTCATTCAAAGGAAAATGTTACTTTAATGCTGAAATGTTTGATAAGATTTTTAACTTTGTTAGAACGTGGCTCCCATTGTGGAATTAAATAATTATTCATTAAAAGCTTTTTAAATTTTAATTACTGCTAGATTTTTAGAAAAAAACATTCGTTTTAGTTTTAATGTTTTTGCCTTATTAAAATTATGTTTGAATTTCTTTTAACAGATATTAGCAAAAAACAATCTGTATATGTATATAGTATTTCTTTCAAAGAATGCCGAAGAGAAATAAGGAAGTATTACATAGTATTTTCGAAAAATTTTCCGAATAAAAAAATTGCACTCCAAAGTAAAATATACCTGAAAGAAAGCAGTAGATTTTCGTTGTATATTCAATTTGATGATGGCCAAAATAAAATCATTTCTTTTGTAAAATAAATCAAATAACAGATTTTCGAAACATTAGAAAGAATAGAAACGATGTTTCATTAGTAATGAAGTTATAAACAGAAATATAAAGGCAGTTCACTATGATAACAAATATAAAAACGACAGTAATTCAAATGTTTATCTTCATCCATATTATTTTACTTTAAAAATAAATAAAAATCTAGGTACAAGATAAAGTAATATTTCTGAATCAAATACTGTTACCCAAGACACAATTTTTTCTTCTTTAAAAATAACCTTTATTTTTATTTCTAAAATTATTTTTTAACTTTAACTGACATTTAAACTTTTTTTTAAAGTAAACTTCTTTTAAGAACTTTTTTCAAAACATTTATTTTTTTGAAAAAAATTGTAAAAATGTGTAACGTTTAATTTATAATTTGAAATTTTCACCAAAAAAAAATATCTCTATGTCCCTATTTTGAAATTTAAGTAATTTTAAAATACTTTTAAAAATATAATATTACTACTTTTGATGTATAACTTTGGAAAAAAAGTTTCAATTTTAGTAGTTCCAAAGGAAATATTTTTTTTTATGTATCTTCCCATTCGTTCGATAAATTCAGAAACAACAAAAAAAATTGTTACGAAACTTTAAGGTCAAATTCAGTTCTTTTTAGAAATTATTCCTTCTAAATATTTACCTTTCTAAAAAAATATTATGTCTACTTTCATCATTCATGAAGAAAGATTACTGTAAACTATGTCCCAAATGTCATGCAATTATGATGAATATTTGACTATTTGACGTGCTATACCTATCGTTTTGTAAAAGTTAAAAAACAGAACATATAATTTAAAAGGAAAAAAAATGAATTAAATTTCTGTTGTTGAGAATTTTTCACTGTGTTAATTGTTCTCTTCACATTCAAAAGCTTTTCTATGTATAAATGGAAATTGTATTAAGTTCAAAGTTTGAAGATTTATTTTAGTCATTTGTACTTTTTTCCCGATACATTTTGAATGATATTACTGTTACAAACCCTCTGACGGCTTAACGGAAAAGCTTAAATCAATGTCGGGGGTTCGCGGCAATTAAAATTATACACGAAGCTTTCAAAACAAGAACAATCTGCCTAAGTTCTTTTCCGCAATATTGCCTATATTTAGTGATGGAGACTGCCGCTTTTTAGGTTTTTTAGCTATGTATATATCGAATTTGATGGAATCCGATACTAGAGCTGGAGAATCTATAACATTTTATTTTTGTTTTAGTCTGTATCCTCGATACTTTCTGTGATATTATAAATTAAATATTGTATCAAAGAGAGAGAAACTGATAAAATTGAAATTAATAATAATTCTGTAAACCTTTGCAGATTTTACCCTTAATGTTTGAATAAAAAATATACATTATTGCTTAAAAACTATCAGATAAAATCAGTCGAGTTAATTTATTTGCTCATGCAATAATTTACAATATAAAGTAGTACTTCTATCTGATATGCCATTCTTACATCAATAATATTGTCATAATTTAACAATCGTATATTTCTGAATTTTCCTTTTTTAGCTTATCATTAAAAACAATTGTAGAATTTGCCAGCATCATTATTGTAATAAATACTTTTGTTTTATTACATTTTTAGAAAACTGAGTAAAAAGCATTAAATGGGGTTTTTTTGCAATTCATTCCTAGCGATATCCTTTTAATATTTATTCAGATATGCTCATTAAAGAGAACTGTCACATATGGTTTTAATACGATAAAATATAAATAAAATGTTAAAGATAGTGACAGAGCTATTAAAAGTGTCAATAACATGCTTATCTTTAAAATGTATTTGATTCATTGTCTAATAGAGTATTATAAATGCTGTGAAATTTATTTGAATTAATTGTGTCTTGTGATGTCTTCAGAATCTAAATAAATTTTATAATTTAAATTTAAATGTTTAGAAATACAATGAAAACTCTTTTTGACCGCATATTCTGACTACAATTTTTTTCACTGTTTTTCAATAAACATTTTAATATCTTTATTTAAATACAGTTAAATAATCTTCCTGCTTTTTTTCACCAGTACAGTTACCAGACCGTAGAGCCAACCGTAACAAATTTTGAATATAAGCTGAATTATTCTTAATATTAAATAATTCCCAATTAACATACATTTGTAGTTATTAGAGTAATTTATTAATTATAAGGAATAATTCCCTACTAATATACATTCGCAGATATTTAGTGACATTTTTAAATGCTATACGAGCTCGTATGTTGTAGCAAAAGGAAACATATTAAATAATTTAAATTTGTCCGCTTCCATAGTTACTTGTAATAAAAGAAACATTATCCCTCACTGAATTTTATGTGGTTAAACGTTTCGATAAGAGAGGTTATTTTTCAAACGAATTTTTCTGTCTACACTTTCCTTACACGTTTTATTTGGACTGAATAACATTTTTTTGTCTACACACTGTTCATTCTCACAAGTCTTCCGACAGATCTTCCTTAAAATTCTTTTTGATTTCTTTCAAGATCTCCCGAGATCGCATCACTTCTACAACAGTCATGGCCATGGCTTTGCTCACGTCCAAAGTGGGCTTTTGCGCAGGCTCAGATCCAGCTACTTCGGCAAACATTTTGGAATGATTTGTAGCATCGGTCGGGATGGCGTATAAAGGTTGGAGGGATGGCACGACGCGTGATACATTCCCCATGTCTGTTGAACCGATATATATGTTCTTGGCTTCTCCAGGATCAGTGTCCATCCCTTAAGAAAATAAAAAAGTGTTACGAATAATTAGAACTTAATTTTGGCTTAAAATAATGTAAATAATTTATATCTGCATTCTTAATGAGTTAATATTACTTTTTATTGTATTTAGAAACTGTAAAATATTCGCAACCCACGCAATCCCTTACACCAGGGGTGTTCAACCCATATGACCTTGCGGGCCACTTCGGAAAAACATCATAATCTCGCGGGCAGCACATAAAAATATGTACCTTTGTATCAGATTTGGAAACAAAAAACATTTATTTGAGTGAAAATTCAAAACAAAATTAATTATTATTATTGTTTTCATTATTCTTCATGTATTCAGACATAGATAATATAATAATGTATATATAATATAATAATGAAATGATCAAATAATGTTTAAAATATTACAGTTGCCATTTTTTTTTGAAAATGACGGTGTTCCTTTTGAAATGATCTTTCGTTATTCATTGTTGAAATTTGGTTGTGCTGTCATTCGCGCAAGCGGTTAAGTATACATTGCCCTTTATCTTAACCATTCGGAATATTTTTTTAAACTTTAAAAGACATCTCTGACTGCCTTTTACTGTTTGGGCACTCCAAACAGAGAAGGAGGGAGAAATATAAGTCGCACACACACAGAAAATCATATACCAACCATAGAGTAAAGGATATGCATAATACAATTCGGAATTTACTAAACAAGTAATTTATTTTAGTAAAATCAAATGTAACTGTTTGATAAACTATAAATCTATTTTAATCTAAAGGACATTTTTACTATCAAAAAAGATTTATTTTAAAACATGAACAGGTAACAGGCAAATACATTGTAGATTTATATATATATATATGGAGAGAGATATATATATAAATTTCCCTTCAAATAAATTTCAAAATGAAAAAACTTTAAAAACCTGATATTTAAAATTTTTTAAAAGAGTCGGCAAGCTGCAACTTATATACGGCGGGCCACATGCGGCCCATGGGTTATGTGTTGGAAACTCCTGCCTTACACTATAAAGGCTTTTCAATGCGAGTTTGGTGAAATATTGGAAATACAGCTACAAGTTGGCATCCTTTTTAGCTACCCTATTTGGTAACTTGTTGACCATATGGATAATACTTCTCGAATCGCCAAATGCACCGTGTATAAAACATGTTTTGGCGAAATCGGATTACATTTTTACTTTTACCATGACGATCTACGGATGCGAGTGATTATTAACATCGTATTATAAAGCTGCCTGTTTGCTACTGGTGATGGATCCCTGTCAATAACGAGGATGATATCTAAGCTGACACTCTTTCTCCTTACTTCCACATCACATCAAAGGGAGATCATTAGAGCCTCGATAGATTTAACGAGTAGCGATCTCTACATGGTGGGTCTTTAACTTGCGAACTTATGACACATTGGCCACGAGCTCGTGACCTTGATTCCCAAGCTACATTAGCCAATTTCTAAGTCAAATAAATGCATTCAGTTATTCTGTGATGTGGTGTAACTTTAATATCTAGAATCTGGGGGCTAGAATCTGGCCAAA
Organism: Trichonephila inaurata madagascariensis; assembly: GCA_019973955.1. NCBI lineage: Eukaryota > Metazoa > Arthropoda > Arachnida > Araneae > Nephilidae > Trichonephila > Trichonephila inaurata. Next base: position 70,240 of record BMAV01015967.1, read on the forward strand.
CCAATATTTTTTTCGGTTCAGTTCCGACCAAAATAATGTTTTTTTCCCTTCTGGTTTTCGGTTTAGTTTCAGTTCGAAGCCCTGATTCTAACTAAGCTCCACCATGACTAATAAGGAACCACCATGCAGTGCGACTGATGCAAGCTAAATCTCTCGATATTCAAAGTATTCAGATTGTGTATGGTGCTGAAATTCGAAGTGAAGTGCCTATTAAGGTATTGCCTTCGTCACTTAATCGTAGATCAGAATTTCGAAGTCCGTTGCCAATAGCCCACGTACAGTTTCGAAATGCGACATTAATAAAATCATTTCATTAATTTCTGGTCCAATTAGTTTATTACGCAGAAGCTCCTTTTATTCCTATTACCGATCTTCGAGGCAATGAACTTTGAACCGAGTTATAACAACTTTTATCAACCGAGTTAAGAATAGATGAAAATTCTCATTCCATCGGAAATTTAGAGTAGAATTTTCTAATAAAAGGTACATTAAATTGATATCTGAGTCTCAAAATATTTACATTGTGGAAAAATCGGGAAGGTAACCATCTTTCCCCGTAACATTATTTCATGGCGTCACATAAAGTTATGAGAGAGGAGTGCTAGTCCAGTGTTTGTCCATAATTACGGTTCAGACTTATGAGACACATAAACAATAGCCCTCGTATAAATTTAAAGCAACATAGCAAAAATAATGTGAGAAATATAAGCGATATAATAACTTTAATGAGGACAAAAATTGAATGTGATATTTATGAGCTTTTATGATAACTTACTGAATGTTTTCGTAGTATTATTTCAGTATAGTTTCAACCAAATGGGTCGGTTAACACAATGGCTGATGACCTGTTTAACCACGATCAGATAATGAGCTCAGTGCCATAACTCACATTGACACTCAGTCATGGATTGAGTTCAATGCTCTACCATCTAAGTTATCAAAGATTGGCAGTTTATTTATAATTGCAAGTTTAGAGACATACGTATCAACATTATTACTTTCTATAATTTTTAAATTTTTCAAAAATGATCTATATACAAAAAATGGCAGAACATACCTAATTTCAATGCATATTTTTCGAATATGTTGGCCAAGGTTCTGTTGGTTAGGAGGTTTTCGTAAGAACTGGCTTTGTCGTTCTTAAACTCGACATCACATCCTGTGGCCATTGCAGCTCCCAAGAAGCAGGCTTCAACCCTGGTCCGGAGCTTCTCCTGTTCGCCCTTGGTGGAAGTCCTAAGGTGTACGTCCATGGTGGACAAAGATGGGACCACGTTTGCTGCTGTACCGCCCTTTCCGATGATGGCTTTTAAAAAAGTTAGTAATATATTGTTACTATATTTGAGTGAAGAATGCTTAAAATAAAGAAAATAATTTAAGTATGAATACACGTTATTATATTAATTTCTGTTGCATCTATTTTTTGTTAAAATTGCAGCATTCTAAAACAACGCCGTTTCTTACAATATAATGGCGATTGAATAGAAACCTGGCGAAATCTTGACGATAGAGCCCTGTTGGCATCATTTTTGGCTATCGCGTTGGCGACTTGGCTGTTATATGGATCCTTCTGGAAATTATTGAACAAATCTGTGAATATCACGATCTATGATGTAAGCGGCTTTCGAGAAAAATCCATGCAGACTAAATAGGAGCCACTCGCTGAAGATGAGATAGTATTATATTTTGTCTTTTGAAGAGTCGATTAGCGATTAGTTGCAAGGTTAGAGCGAGTGCTTGTGAATAATCTTAATAATTACGTATTTATATTTTTAGACATTGATTGTTGTGTCTGAACGTTGTAGAAGGTTCGAAGAAGCGAATTTTTGCTACTGTATTTCTAAGGAATTTTTCCTACAATACATTTTCATCGCTCTTGGAGAATTGTCTCGCTATTTCAGATTGGTAGCATAAAATCCTCAAAAGTCCCGACCTCCGTAACAATATATTTATATATATGGCATTTATACAAAGCTCTTGCATTGTATTTGGGCAATCGATAATATAAAATCATATTTGTAGAAATTCAGTAAATACACACACATATATATATATATATATATATATATATCATAAAATGGTAATTAGGTACAAAAAGATTTAATTAGTGATTCAAGTTATGTGACATTTCAGTGAGAGAGTTTTGTTGTACATTACAAAACTGATGAAGACTGAATCATGAATATCGTCTAAAATTTTCTAAAAAAATAAGCCTTTAGAATTTTCTGAAAAACAACTGTTTTAGTTAGAAAGACAAATAAAATAACAAAATAGTTGCAAATATAATTATAAATTTTAATTTCTATTAATAGATTTAGAATTTTCAGTATAACCTAAGAAGAGATTTTAGATAAGATACTTCTGAAGTGATACAGTTTTCCATTCGGCGCGCTAATTTACTTGTGTTATTTTATGGGCAGTCTCAGTAGGCTAAAAATCTTCACGTGATCGATTTTGAGATTTTGATATTTCTAAAATCTCCAATTCATGACCTTTCCAATGATATAAAATATTTGTTATTTTAAAAATCATTTTGACTTGCCAAAATGATTTTTAAAGAATAATCAGCTATTGTACCACGCCCACTTTAACAGATTAAGTGTAAATATTGGCTTTTAAAATCTGAGAAGTTTCGAATCCTCTTCATTTTTTCATTTTATCATACACAATTAGCTATAGATTAACTGTATTATAAATGCAAGTTTAACTATTAGTTTGTATACGTACTTTTGCAGCGAAGTTTGTAAATTTTATGAAAACATTTACTTTTAATAACTTGAAATTTAGAACCTAGACGAAATTTTTTTTTTGTGGTGTTTATAAAAAGAAATTTCTCCTTCGAAATTTGTATGCTTTTAAACACTTTATAACTTGTTTGTGAGGGTTCTATTGAACAAGTGCTTTTTTGCAAAAATGATAACAATGAAATTATTTCAATAACTTGAAAATGAGATATGGCAGAAATGAGGGTGCATTTATTACAACCAATTTAGATACTGGACAGGCAATAGTTCTTAAAATATTGCATATGTAAAAAACCTGCCTTTTCATCTAAAAAATAGTAAAAGAAATTTCGTATCATCCAGGAAATCAATGGAAATTGAAGGGGAACCAAGAATCGTATTCTTCATTACCTTGCATAATAAATTATAGGCGACATTTTTTTTTTTTTTTTGATGAAGTAAAATTTGTATAAAAATTACAGTTTTCTAAAATTTATATTTTTAAAGCTGTGTAAATTTACTGTATGCATGTGCTCTGTGTTTCTTAAATGCAGTTGCGTGTACTGAAGTGAGAATTTTGAAATATTCTTAAGACATTTAACTAAAAAGCGGATATCGTAACAAAAAAGGACAATTTTCAATAAATTCATAGTGATTTTACGGAAGAGTATGTTTTGAAAAACTAATTATAATATATTCAAACAACTTCACTTCAGTATAAATATAAATGTCTAATTAATGTACAACCTTCAGTCTTTATTTTTAATAGTTTCTGAGAAAAAGGTATGGAATGATACATCAAATGTAATGCTTATTTTCGTGCGAGAAGCTTGTTACATATATAAAAATACATACATAAATTTTATGTTTAAAAACATAAAAACAGTTTTATTTTGGTTATTTCAGAAATTATTTGTCCAGTTTAGAGTAACTTTTGAAGTTTAAAACTTAGAAACTGTGTGTCTGCAATACCAAAACCTAGTGAAAACTTTTGAAATGTCATATAATCAGGTATTCCCAAATGCCATCACAAATTCATACCAAAACCATATTGATACATTTTCACATTATATTTATGATGCTTTGTGGTCAACTTTGATATCTGTAATGCATCAAAGCTAATAATTCTTTAAAGATTGATACTGAATTTGTGAAAATTGATGTAAATGCTACAAAATATCGCGTTAGACAAAAAGTGAAAAAATGCAATGTATATTTTCTGGGCAATTAAGACTTTTTCGTTTCCTATTTAACTTAACATAAATTGAGAAAATGCTAATGTTTAACAAAATGGGACAAATACATTTTGTAATTCATTATTTTTGTGATAAATTGACAATTTATAAAAAAATGCAATTTTCTCTAAAACGATACTTTGAAAACTGTGTGTACTTTTTTCTCTGAATCTAATGAATGCTTGCACATGAAACATTTTCCTCATATTACTGATATGTAACTATATATACACTGAAGTGAAGTTTTGGGTATTTTCCCAAAATATTTGGCTGAAGACCAGATATCGTGACAAAAAATGACTATTTTGAAAAAATTCATAGTAATTTTAAGTAAAAGTATGTTTTGAAAAAACTAAAAAATATATTTGAAAAATATCCCTTAAGTATAAACATAAATATTTATTTATTGTACAGACAACTTTTTAAGCTTTAGTATTCACGAGTTACTCAGTAAGAGGTACCTCAGATGTGTTATGCTTTTTGTCGTTGCGAGAAGCTTGTTACATACACATAAAAATACATTAATTTCACGTTAAAAAACACAAAAACAGTTTTATTTTGGCTGTTTTAGATATCATTTGACTAGTTTAGAGAAACTTTTGAGATCTGATACTTTAAGAAATACTGTTTGCCTGTGAATATACAAAATCCCAGAGAAAACTTTCGAAATGTCGTATAATCATGTATTCCCAAAAGCACACCAAAACCCTATTGATTCATTTTCACATTATATTTATGATGATTTCTGATCAACTTTGATATTTGTAATCCTTGAAAGCTAAAAATTCTTCAAAAATTGATGTAATTGCTACAAATGATCTCGTTAAACAAAAACTGAAAATGGCTATGTATGTATTTTCTGGTCAATTTTATGCTTTTTTTGTTTCTTATTTTACGTAAAATAAATTAAGAAGATACTAATGTTTAGTAAAATAAGACAAATATATGTAATTCATTATTTTTGTGATAAAATGTCTTTTTACATTAAAAATTTAATTTTCTCAAATGATTGTTTTCAAACTGCATGTTTTTTCCCCTTAGAATCTACTGTACTAATGCACATGCAATTTGTACTACATATAACTGTTATGTAACTATATATACTGAAGTGAGCTTTTTGGTATTTTCCCAAAATATTTTGCTAGAGAGCAGTTGAAACAATTTTCATAAAATTCATAGGGTTACTTTTACGCGTTGCATGTTTTTGAAAAAACTAAACAATATATTTCAAAAATCTCACTTCAGTATAAAAACAAAAGTATAATTAATACACTGACAAAACTTGAAGTTTTATATTTAACAGTTTCTGAGAAAAAGATGCATAAAAAAGCTCAATTTAACATTGTCGATAAAGGGGGTACCGACTACTCTTCATGATAACCTTTTTTGTTAAACATTTTGGAAATTCTAGCTCGTACTGATTACAAATAAACTCTAGATTGCCGATTATTAACTAAATCTAGATTCTTCTTTTACTTTTCTATTTTTTGCGTCTTCTTTCGACCGAAGATATAAGGTTAGGTTCAGAAGAAGGGTCACTTCAGTCAAGTCGGATACAGCACAAGGAAGATCAAGCCCATATCAACTCAGAAGCAGAGGAGATGTCACCAGGAAAGCCGGTTCCCGAGCTTCATAAGATCAGTGCAAGCCCAGGGGAGAACAGTACGGTCCAGAAGAGAACCTTTCAGTAGACCAAACCCTTACCCTTGAAATAATCATCGACAGTCCAGACAACAAGGTCGCCAGGAGCCTGAGGAGAGTCTAAAGAGCAGAAGATCAAGCCCTTGCCTCTCCAGACAAGATCACCAGGAGCCTATGGAAAGTGCAAGAAGCCGAAGGTCAACATCGCTAGATGTCCATATTGGAGACTTAACAGAAAGAAGATAAAGGAGCTTTAGCCAGGTTGTATTGTTTAATTTATTTTTTGTTACTGACAGAGAGGCAGTCAGGTGAATTTTTGCAAGAAGCAAGTCTTGTTTCGTTTTAAAGTTTTTTACTGTACAAAAGTTTTACCCTACATTGCGGAGCATTTTTTTGGTTGTGTGAAAAATGAACTTTTGTATGCGTAAACTTATTCCAAAGTGTGGAAAGCAATTGTATGATTACATTTGTTTACTACTTTTTGAGACTTGGCTGGAATGCAAGTTCCTTGTATTCTTTGTTTATAATTAATGTTTTGAAATTGTGTATGTATTCACGTATTGGTAGATATATTAGAATATATCTGGTTTTGGGACGTGGCGTAGATAGGAAATTAACCATAATACTAATAGCGCTGCGTGGATGGAATGGGAGTTTTTTGAAAAACCAGATGGTGTGTTTATATGTTTAAAAATAATTGACATTTGACATATGTGTGCAAGTTCAATGTTATCTGTGTATGTATATACTGTTGATACATTTTTTTGCACTTCCACTGATCGAGTTCTCATTTCAGGGTGGTTGATCCAGATGTTTTGAAGATTTTTGTGTGTGTGTGTGTGTGATGGAATCATGTAACACGACGAAGATTGTAGAATATCTAAGTCACGTGCTGTGTACTGCCGGGTTTTTCCTTTGTCCTCGCCCAAATGGGACACACCTTAAGTAATGAGTGTAAAAGGGGAAGTCTTGTGAGTGATATAAAATATTGAGCTAGTAGTTTTGGATTGTTTTTTTAATGTAGCGTATTGTTATGTAGAAGTTAATGCTAATTTCGAGGTAGAGAATTCTAGTTAGTTTAAGTGCAAGTTTTTTCAACGTAATTTCTATCGGGTCATTAAGACCCTCAAATAAATCACGTTTTCTTCTTGAAGGTACTGTGACAGGTCTTTACGCGCCCTTCACCAACTAATCCACTTGAGGAATCTTTCGGCTAGCATTCGCATTTAATTCACAGCTATCCCTCTCAAGAAGAAACCCCTGATATGCAAGTTAGTTAGAGTATATAATGTTAGAGTTTGGTAATTGTAATGCTGAATGAGTGGAGCATATGAATGCTGCGTTACTAAGGTGAGATTGAAGATTTACGCAATTTGACAGAGTTTTGCTTCTATACTAAATTAATGGATAAGGAATTGATAGGTTAGGATTGATTAAGGTTAAACTGATCTGATTGCACGCGCATATTCACTTAGGGGAGTTGCTTTCTTTATATCACTCCAAGGGCTCGCTTTTGTAGTTCACTTTGTGGTTGACTAGTACAATTGAATAATAATAAATCAGATTTATCATGGAAGTTCTGGTCATACTTTGTTCCCTCACACATCTTTAGATAGGTAGGATAGTGGGGAAGTCGCTGACAAACATTGCAATCGAAAAAATGTGCTGCTGCACTATCGTGCATAAACTACTCATTCTAATGCCCAGTGGCCGGTACTCCCTGCTTTAAATCCGGGAGGACATGTTGTAGGAGAACAAGGCATTTTGCGCTGTTGAAGCGTTTGGTTAATATATGCACATCTCTGCATTCGTTTGGCCACTTCCCACGTCTGGCTCATCATTCTCCCAATGCCTACTGTTATCGCGATTTTCACGGACTAAACATGGTTTGTTCCCGTATGTTTTATGGGGGTTTGTCATCCCCATGTTGCCTATTATTACCACTCTGAATTTGTCGGTCGAATTCGGCAGCACCCTGCATAAATAATCAGTGAGATAGGTCATATAATATAAAAAAAA
>BMAV01015968.1:0-17494 GCA_019973955.1 Trichonephila inaurata madagascariensis
ACTGCACATTTCAAGTATAAATATTTAGGATTTATCGAATATTTTCCCCCTATAAATTTTAAAGACGTACTATGATAAGCATATGTGTTGTCACATCGGGAATATTTTTAAAAAAAATTTACAATTTTTTTTCTTAAAATATAAACTTTAATGTAAGCAAAAATAAAAACAGCATTAAAAACACGAGCTTAAATAAGTTGTAACTAGAATTTTAATTTTCATAGTGGTAAGTCTGGAGAATTTTTTAGACCCCAGGTAAAGACGAAACGATGTAAAAGATGATTTGCTTTGAACAAAGACAGAGAAAGGTGGAGGCCACGCTATATATTGTTCTTTTGTAGGCAATTCATGAGTGCACGTCTTTCGGAAGTGAATTTAGTACATACAAGTATCCGATGCTTGACATCCTGGACTGTGCCACTGGGGCAAGAATACTCGTCAGTAGGCGAGAAATGAAAGCGTTTCAAATAGTTTTAAAAGTCTCCATGCCCTGTCAGAAACTGGCTAAGTTTAAAATTAGGTTGAATGTGGTTAGCAATAAAGATCTCTGAATAGAAGGAATTAATTCCTTTCTTTTCGGAATAGAAGAAATACTAAGGGTCACTGCTCGTTATATTGTCTCTATTCTATTAAAGGAGGGTGGATTTGATTTTTTTACTAGCGTCGCACTTCGATTCTTCACGTGTGGTATTGGGAATGGACCAAGTAATTATGAACCCGAGTCAAGAGATGAGGACGAGCTATCAACCTACTCTCCCACACCACTCCAAAGTGAGGACTTTAAGTCTTGACGAGTTATTGGACATCAGTCCTCTATATGCCGGACCTTCCACGAAACCAGATCTCGATAACGCCAGCCACAAGTTCACGAACTTGACCATTCGGGTAACGCGGCCATCAGGGACATCTTAAGAATTCTTGAGGGAGTGAGTGAATATTAACGTCGCACTGTTCAGCTACACGAGGGCTTTTGGCGATGATAAGAATTCTTGAGGCTCTGGGCCAAGAGATATTTTACGACTTTTTTTGGCCTAGGCTCCTGTGCAAAAATAGGCCCTACCTGTGATTCTTAAAAGTAGACGGTATATTGCATATATTGTAAAACACTCGTACAAACGATTAACTGAAACAAATAAATGTGCATGACTCACAATCCCACAAACCTAGGCAAAAGTAGGGTCAACTGATTGCCGCTTTTCGATTAAATGAGTAATGATGGCTTATGGTGGCAGGATTATGCCTAGACATGGACAAATTTATCACCTACTAATGAAGTCTTGCCTCTACTTCCAGTTAACTTTTAGTTTGAAATTCCCAGTCTTTCGGAGAATATGTCCAGAGAATGACATGCGACAATTAAAACTACTGAGATAATGATCTTACTGAGAATGAGTTGTAAGCTGAACGAGGCCCCGCCCAGGCCCAGCTTACCATGCCTTAAAACGTCCCTGGCGGCCACGGAAATTATTTTAACTGTGTGGTACTTGTAGAGTCTTTTAACTATAATTATCTATTCAGATATTCAATTCTAAAAGACAGCTTACTATTTCAGAATGACGCTAATTAAAATCAAATTATTAATTTTGAACAGCAATTCATCTACATCATCCGAGTTGTGTGATTTAAACCAATTATATATTAAGTTATTTAATATTAGGTGAACGTTGCCTGCGGTGTTTTGATGCAAAGTAGTTCAGATGTCGTACTTATCAACTGAAGTTTTAAATTGCAAAGAGTTCGTTGACAAGCTAGTGTACAGTTCTAATTTAAGTTTATAATAACTTTTGAACTAATTTAACTTTTTGAATTTAATTAAATGATCTGTTCCTGACAGAAGTTAAAATGAATGAATCTACATAAATTACATCAGCTTACATTTTTCCCTTCATTACATCGGGTCTTGGTGTGAAAATATTTCATTTTGCTTCATTTATTTCTGGCTTTGTTTTATTATACAGAGTTATCGAACGATTACAAAGTTTAATAATTTTCAGGTGAATAAACATAAAATGATAATTAAAATGTCATTGTAAGATAAAACATGAAATTCTTTTTAAACGTAACGTTTCTTGACGGAAAGTAAAATTTGTTCTCGGATGTTCAATGTGACTTCCTTTAGTCATCCGTATAATATCATTGCGAATCTGGTCGCCCTGGACTTTTGCCTTTACACAGGCATCCAGTTTCCTGGAACTGTTTGTATCCATCTTCTTATATTTTTGATGCCGGCGCATTTCTATGGTACTTTCACAGAAATTCACGCTAAACCGCGATTACTGACAGACTTTTTGCAAACGAGCGCACAAAATGCCTTCCCCCTGCGACGCCAATTCCACTTCTGTTCTCAATTACAACATTGCTGCCTCTTATTTGACAAAAACAATGTACAAACTCAAAATGTCATACAATGATTATTCATCTGGGAATTATTAAATTTTGTAATCGGATCATTCATTTGTGATAACCCGTATTTAAATTTCTCTTCTTAGTGTTTTACACTAGCTTTAATATGGTTTAAAAAATTGCAAAAAACAAAATTTTGTTAGAAAGGGAAAAAAAGAATAGAAACAATTTTATTTCTTTATTTTACTTTTTACTAGCTATAACTTGATCTCACAATTTAAAATTCAAACTGTAAATTTTGAAAATTTTATTTTTATTACACAAAATTTAGCGTGTTAAATTAAAGAAATAATATCTCTTTTACGACGAGATATATGTGTTATAATAGTATAGTATTCATTTGCCTGAGAAAGAAAAAGTAGTTTTGTCATTCATTAGAAACTGTTTTCAGTAATCTTGTGATTCATTTTATGCTTTGTTGATATCGTTAGAAAATTTCATTATCGAGAGTGTTTCATTTCTTAAAAAAACTCATTATTCGAAAGCCATGTTTTTTTCTATTCCAATCATGAACTTGTCACGCTAAACATCTTGAACAAGCTTTGGGTTAAAAAAATAGATGAAATACAGAACAAACCATTTTTTTTTCTGAAGTAAACGTCAAACTTGTGATGTCATTGATCTGTAGCGTGCGAACCTCGAAGGCACGTTCAGTCATTTTTGTTGTATTCATATTTTTTTTTTCACTTCCGTTGAATTTCGGCGAAAATATTCTTTTATTTCTAGCGTTTGTGTTCATGGGTTCTGTAAAAAAAGATTTTTTCCTGAGTTTATTCAACTATGCGAAGAAATGAACTGGTTCCAGGTAAATCGAAAGTTACAGAGGTTAACGTGATTTTTGTTTGTTTTAGTTGAGAATATATTTTTTTATGTAGATTTATAAAATAAAACAGCATTTTAACGATTTTTGCTTTGTAAAGGCATCGAATAAATCACAGATATGTCAATGCATTTACATAACTTCAAATGGTCTGATTCAAATTTGCAGAAGTCTATATGCTTCTGGGTTTTTTCTTTTCTCCTTTTTTACAGGAAAATAGTTTAGCCATTGAATGAAACTCGTATATTACAGTTAAAACGTAAATTTCTGTTATCAATAAAGTTACTGAACCATTATTTTACTGGAAGTTGATCCTCGCTAATTCATTTAAAGTTGAATTTCAGATCACTAAAATATTAAAGAGGAAAGATATTTCAAGTGCATTTATAAGAAAAATTTATTTTATCAACAATAAGATATTCATAAAATTGTTCCATTAGAAATAAGAAAAGTAGTTTTATATATATCTAAAATATATGAGGATTAAACAGAAAATCCTACAATGATTTGATTTTTATTATTCTTATTGAAATTTTTTTCACATTTCGATTATATGTAGAAAAGCCAATCATTTAAATTTTGAGTTAATATATTTAAGAAATACGTCGATAACTAGTAAATAGATCGTGAAATTAAATAAAAAACACCTGATATAAATTATCTTATTTCGTTGGTCCACAGTAATTCTCTGTAAGAAGTATTATTTTCAGACACGTTTTTCATACTTAATATTTCCATTACTTTCATTAAGGTATCCAACTACGTTCGGAACCGTGATTTTACAAAAGCGTATAAATGGATAATATTTATGATGTTTAGTGTTACTTAGGTTAGAAAATGTATATAAAATTGTTTTAAGAATAGTATTACAATAAAAAATTATTTAAGTAAAATATTTTGACAAAAAATGACATAGAATATTTTGCCTGTATATAGCTCAGACCTCTCTACAGAGGCTCAACTAGAATTTTGAAATATATAACTTAGAAGTGGGTTTATCCATATTTTACGACAACAGAGGGGAGAAATTTTAAGAAAAAAACGCCGATAATTATTTCAAATGGTTGTAACTCTGAAAACAATGCGAATTTTTCAAAAATCATAGTTGAGCCGCTGTACAGAGGTCTGAGCTATATACAGGCAAAATATTATTATAATTGATGCATTTTCCACAAAAGGAGAACATTTTGAAAAAAGGTTATTCTAAGTAAATTTTTTCCCAAAATATTGTATTTAAATAATTTTTTTTGTCAAAATGTGTCCTTAAAACAATTTTATACATGTATTTATTCTAAGTGACACTAAATATCATGAAAATTATCCATTTATGCACCTTTTTAAAATCACGGTTCCGAACGTAGTCGAATACTTTAACGTATTTTTTCCCAATGATACTTTTTTTAAAACTTCTTATTTACTGCGATAGAAATTTAATCTGTTAATTAATCTGTTGTAAATCTTGGTTAAATTTCTACAATATGAATTCGGATTTATTAGAAAACTTATATTTATTACATTCTTAAAACTGAAGAAACTTAATTTAAAGTTCTGATTCAATTTGCAGTAGTTTTTGTCTCTGAGTTTTCTGTTCGTCTCCAAATGTTCAAGCTGAACTTAGCCATTCATTTTACAATCACAATATAACTGTTCAAGTTTTAATTTAATCCTTCGGAGGGCTATTTTTCTAGTAATATTATGTCAAAATATTATTGGGATTGAAATTGATTTATCAAAAGGGATTCATTTAGCTTGTTACCTAAAATTAATTTGATTTTTAAGGTATTCAACTCCCCTAAAATCATAATTTTTTTTCAAAAAATTACAATTTTGTTTGACTTTATTTTATAGGCTATTTTGTGCTTAGTAAAAATACTAAGGGTTTTATTTACCATTCACTAGAACAAAAATTACGAATGTTTTAGTAAAAGTAGGTGCCATAACTTTACACAAGATGTCAAATTAAAATGTGTTTTATTTGAAATGTGATTTTTTCGAAAAGCTCAAGTGGGGACAGCGATTGCTCAAAAAGTTTTGAAAACAATTTGCTGAAATTATTTGTGTGTATTCTGTATAACAGTAGAAGTGTTTTGACCTTTAGATTTATATAATTACTGTTTTTTTCAAGCAATTTCATATAATCACTAAGATGGAGTGCTCTAGGTTTTGTAAAAATTAAAATATATCTTATCCTGAAGGTTATTTCAAACTTGAATAACAAAGTAACACATCAAAATTCAAAAACTGAGAGTTTGTTCATAAAATATTTGTACAGAGCGGGCCCATTTATATAATTTTTTGTACATTTTCACCAGTTGTTTCCCCTTTTAATAACAATCTTTTTTTTTTTTTTTCAATTTTAGGATTTTTTCGTTAAAATATACGAAATAAATCTAAAATCGCAAAAAAATCCCCATATCTCCATTTTTTCAAAAAAAAGTTGTCGAAAATAATCGGATACCTTAAGACCTCTTTTTCGTGAGAAGTATGTTTCTCAGTGTTCACTGAGAGTAACTAAAAAAGTAATTAAAAATGAGGCATCTTGAGAGTTTCTTATTATATTACATTACCTGATATTTATAAAATATAATTTTCAAATACAAAAATTTTCAAAAGGAGTTATAAATTAGATGGATTCTGTATTGAAAAATTTAAGAATTTATACATATTACTTTCCACGAAATTTCAAAAAACAGGGATCAACGCAAAGAACATTGCAAGCTATACAAACGCAGCTTGCTCGCTTTTCATGTGCTTTAGTAGAGCACAAAGAACAAAATCTAGATATTTCTCAGGAAATTGTCATATGGTCACTAACCATAGTCAGTTGTGCGTCATTTGGAACAGTTTTCTTACTGCTCAGGAATCTTACAGGTCGTATTTTGCATTTACGACTTCAAAATCTAGAAATCAGTGTGCTAGCAGCACAAATCATTGGTGGAAAAATAGCTACACACCGATGGTTTTAAGAATGAAGTTGACGGGAAGTTAACTTCCCGTGACCTTATAAAATGTTAAAAGTAACTTGCTCAAACAATTTAACCCTTACGTGAGCCTTGAGAAGATACTTTTCCTCTACATGATCTTACAAAATACACCTGTGGGAAGCGCAATAACCATTATAGTATATTGGCTATAATATTATAAGCTGGGAAGACTTAAGGCCTATCCAGTTTTTTGCATGCAATAATCCGTCATTATTTCCGAATCGGAGGGGAAGGGTTGCGTAAAAGAAGAAGTACTTTCAACAGCGTCGCTCTACTAACATTTAAATGACAGCCGATTGATCGCTTCGAAAAAAATCAAAATATTCCATTTCGGCTGAAGATCTGTAAAAGAAATGGCACTTCTTTTATTTATCCTTATATTTACCACCATCAAAATATTTCCTATCTGGAAGTTTGACAAAGAAACGCCATTGTTTAGAGACCCAAGTAACATCCATATAGCAAATTTCGTCAATCTATTAGAACAATTTTGCTCAGAAAAATGCTAAAGGACGGCACTGGTTGCTCGAATCAAAAGTGTTGAAAGTTACGTGTGATACGGCATTTAGCCAGTATGGTTTTCTATCTGTAACCATGTAAAATCTGTAAATGGAAAAAGGAAAGAAAAGAGCGAAGATACCATTGTCCAGAATGTGCTTTACATATGTGCATGAGAGAAGTTCCTCTTTCGATCGAAAAGATACCAAATGAAATTTAAATTTACTTTTATTTTCTGATGACTCTTCCCCTAAAATTTAGCAAGTTAACGAAAATGAAAATAAACCATACATTCCATATACTTACTCTCATCTAAAGCGGTTTTTTCGAACAAAGTTTTGCCAATTTTGGAAGTGTGTTCCATGATGTGCATCTGCACATATTTTTTCTGTAGACATGTGGGTGCTCAAAAGGCAAGAAGAAACTGATATTTGAGAAATCTTGCTTGAAGGCAGGGAAAAATCACCTTAAATTTAATTTTACGTGAAGACCGCTTGATTATAAAATTAATGTTGAATTGGTTTATAAAACAAAATCTGCAAGAAGTTCAAAAGAAGAAATAAATGGCACCTCAAGGGGAAAGACCTTATAAGGTAGAAATTAAAATTTGCAAGAGAAGGCATTTCAATCAAGTGATATACAATCAGGTCCATTTTAAGCTTATTAAGTGTAAATTACTGTTCTTCCTTAAAGATGGAATAAATAAATTTATTTTTTCAGCCGCTATTCGAGCCGAAGAAACCGCCAAGGGTGGCATCAAGTACGAGTTGGTGTTGTCCGAACCCTCCGTGAATGACCCTCCCAAGAAGGACCAGATCACTTCCCCACCGAAAACCATGTCCGTCGAAGAAATCGAACAAAAGCTCAAAGCGGCCGAAGAAAGGAGACTCGTGAGTACATTTATTCATGAGCATGTTTATGTAATTAAAAAGGCATTAGTGGATCAAATCTTTAAAGCTTTTGGATTTTTGGTACTAGAATACAAAAAAGACATATTAATAAAATCTTTAAAATCTGAACTCTTAATATTTTAATTCTGTCAGCATTATAGAATAATAGAACTTAATACAATAGTTGTATAAATTTAAAATGTTATATTTCATTTCAATTAAATGAAACAAAAACAATAATCAAGTTAAAGTGTAGATTAGGATGCCCCTTTTTGCAATCTCACTTACCGGTATTCATCGATAGTTATCCAGCAGAATAGCAAAATAGAGAATTCCAAGCAAAATAATAACTTTAAATACGAATTTCAGCGTTTATAAGAGAATATTATTGGAACATTTTTTAACTTTAAGAAATAAGAATTGTAATATTTCTAAAAACAGACTTTTTTTTTCGAATTCTAATTTCTTTCGAGGAAAAATAATTTTTTTAAGATTATCGGAAAAGATACAATGCTGCTCATTTAAATTGTTGTTTTTCTACTTTCTTTTCCATATTAAATTGGAAATTTATATAATAGAACCGAATCTCTCTCAAATGTAGCGATTTTTGCAATGAATAGTAAAGCTGAATCTTAAGTTTTTCAATAAGATCAATCAGTGAAATGTTTAACATAAAGAGATTCGTCCGTCATTTTAAAAACTTCTACCGAGTTTAAATAACGAATAGAAATCAAGTATAGAAAACACGTGATATAATCAGATAGTATCTGGGTTACCAAAGTAAACTGTTTACCAAAATGAAATCGTTATCATACCACGTAGTTAAAAAACCAACGCCAAATTCAAGGGACACCATAATCTACACTCCAACTCATTAATGAATATTGATTAGTCATCGTTATAATTTATTATATAAACTGGTATATCAATTTGTGTCCCAGGCAGTGGCTGTGGCTGCGGGAGTATCAAGGTGCCTGCAAAGTCAGATTTTGCCTTTAATGTTTTATAAATTGGTTGAAATGCGTACTTTATTGCGTCAGTCAGGCTTTGGGCCCCGTAGAATCCCTGCCATCCTATGCGGAGTTACGGGGATGTGTACGTTACGCCACACTGGTCCCAGGGATCGATTGTAAGGATTTTTATTTGAAGTTAATTAAATGCAAAATTACAAAAATTATGAAAGTTTATGAAATCAAGTGACAACACAACAACAATATGATTAAATGTGAGGCCGAAATTTAGCTTTTGGGAAGACTATCAAACATCACCCACGAACAACTAAAATTAAACCCCAAATGTGATCATTGAAGATGATTTGTACCAAAACTACATTTGCTTCTAAAGTCTTTTCTATATATTTAGGATTACCAAAAATAAATACACTATCACTTAGAAAACTGGGATTTCTTAACGTATCAGGTTAGAAAAGACTAAAAAATTTACTGAAATACTTGTAGGAAATTAAATAAAGACATTTATTTTATCACATCCTAAAAAATCCTTTGACGAAAATACACAGTGAATTTGGGCAATAAATCGAAATTCTATGTATTTACTGCTAACTTTAGTTTTATAATTAGGAAGAGCATAGTTATTTAAATATTCGTGTGACCTTATTCACATCTCTCTGAAATGCCCCATCAAATTCAACAGTTTATGTGTTTGCGTTAATAAGATTGCAATTTTGACTCTCCTGACTATATCGGTCCTTTGAATTCATAAACGCCAAGCAGCAGTTCTTTTGAAATTTTTAATTTCATCCCTCCAATTTCAGATATTGTGTATTTACTGGAATACAATAATATATATTACAACTAAAAAATACATGGTACCCACTGAAATTTGTTAAGATTTTTCTGATTTGTTTTCGTGATATTACAATACAGGGTACAACGGCTTCATTCATTTTAATCGTAGAAACTTATTTTTTTAGAGTTTACGGAAATCAAAGTATAATTTTACAAAAAGAAACAATAATTAGTTTTTGTAATTTCGAATACATTATATATGACATTTTTAATAAATAAGCTCATCTCGATGCGACAAGGGGGTACAATTATTGGTTACATTAAAATTGCTATACCAGGAAGAATTACAAAAAACAAATGATATTTATTGGACAAATACATTATACCATAAATAACAAATGATTTAATTTGCAAGAATTTTGGAAGTATAGATCCTGAGAAATCAGTGTTCTAAAAAAAACATCTGTGCCAGCATTAACAGCTCATTAGCTCATCTTAGCCATAGCATTGAGTCAAACAAAGATTGGATGGCATATAAAAATGCTAATCGACTGTAGTGACTGATGTACGGTGGCAAGTTAGTTGCTCGGCAACCATTGACCAAACATTTTCTATTGGCCAGAGATCTGGGAGCGATTGCTGGCGAGCGAAATAACAGGCACCCATCAAGGAAGAAGTGCTGTCGATGCCATATTTATGAGCTTGATCGTAGGATTTAGGGCGGCGCGAAACACAACGTACTGAGATAGGATATACCACACACAATTCCAGTAGGCTATAATTCGACCTTTATTAATGTTAAAAAACGTTCTGATAAGCATTCCTACTTCTTAAATCACAGCAATTTTTCACCAAACAACAACATTTCAAATGTAGTTTGTTGCGCTTAGAAACCTATACCAGAACTTAATTTCTTTAATTTTAAACGCGTTGTAGGTATCGCTACTGGCGCCTGATTTGCATTAATGCGTTGGAAAGGTAGTGGCGTATCACAGCATCTTCTTCCTGGCACGTAAATTTCATGTGTGTAGCGTGTCACTTTTTTGGTGGCCAGCAGTGTAGATATTTCATAGGAATAACCAGTGGCGAAACGTACACCCCCGCAAAACCCGCAACATGTGTGTGTAGGGGGTGGGATAGGATTATAGGGAGCCCAAAGCCTCACTGACGCAAAGTAAGCAATTCTTCGTAAGTTCTGGCTTAGGGTCCAAAACCTGACTTTGCAGAGAGGCCCTAATGTTCTCCATTATGCCACTGGAAATAACATTATGTTCTAAAATTCAGAGTAGCTGGTAAACGTAATCCTCAAATTGAAATTTTAAATTCTTACTTTGAAGCGTAATATATCTTGCCCCTGTTAATAATTAGAACTTTCAAAATATATATATATATATATATATATATATATATATATATATATATATTTGTTTCACTCATCAAAACTTATCCATTTATTTATGACAATTTAAAATTTAAAACCAACAAGACGATATCTTGTACATCAAAGTAAAATGTGACATTTCAAAAGGTGGAAGGTGGAATAATATTTGTTTCATTTACACACGGTGCTCGGGGAGGCTGAGAAACTGAATCAAGAATAAAGCGAGAAGGAAGAGCAAATTACAGGAGGCTAACCAGAAGCGTAAAGAATACAACAACAATTTTTATTCAATCTACACCAGAGACTCTCGAACAGAAAATGCGATTTTCGAGAATAACAAGCTAAGCTCAGGGCTCTTCAAGAAAAGCTGAAAGAACTTGCGTAAGGCTTCGTAAGCTGAAAATATTTTTATAAAGTTTAATACTATTTAAAGTTTAAATAAAATTACTCATTTATTTTAAGGTTACCAAATAAATCAGAAATGTTGTGCTTTATAATGGCATTATAGTTCAGGGAAAAAGGATGAAATTATATTTAATTTATTTTAAATTTGAAATATTAATAAAAAAATAACTCGATCCGCATTCAATATCGAGGTTTGGCAGTGATATTAATCTAGTACTTTTATTTGTGAATTGTTTTCGTATCTGTATGATTATTTAATTTACATAATTAAATCAGCTCAAAGTAATCCTTTAATCGTTGAAAAATTGTTAAAAACGAAATAATCATTCTCTATTTAAATTATTCATTTAGAAATATATAATTAAGGTAGTTTTATACAGATGTGAATTTATGTATTCCGTGGGAAAAAAGAGTTTTTAACCAAACCCATATTTTAGTTTAAAAGATGTGTTGCGTTAATTGTAAATTTTGAATACAATTACTAATATTTTAAAATAATTATTATTAGTATATTATCGATAACAACAAATATTTTATTTCATAAGATGGTTTGTTTTCAGTTACAAAGTATTATTGATTTTTCATACATTTTAGTTTCGCAAAAATAATTTCAGTATACTTAGTAATATTTATAGCTCGAAACTTTAAAATTCACTGGACTAGAAAAGTTAAGGAGTACAACATGATTCTAGGCTCCTGCATTACAGCTGTAAGATTAAAATTCTAGTTTTAGAAATAATAGAAACACATTTATGAAAATAATCACAAAAAAATAATAGCCTTTTTATTTTACAAAAAGTAGATTCTTGTACAGCAGTAGAGGAGGAGAAAATTGACGAAAATTAAACTTTTGGAGACTTCATGTGTACGTTTCGTGCATGGTTGTTGATCATCAATAATTTTTAATAATTTCGTTGACCAGTTTTGCTTACTACGATGTGTTTAGTTTGGAGGTTTCGAAGCTCTCATGAATAAAAAAATTTTAAAATTTTTATCATAAGCAGTATTCGCTTGGTGTTCATTTACATGTTTTTTAGAATTTATCCCTCACTCTTTCTTATAAAAGCAGTCTGTGGCGCCACTGTCGTCCAACAACATCCAGTCTAGAAATATCCAAAATTGCCTACGTTTTGTTAAGGGGTGGCGAATCGGATAGATGGAAATGGTTTTAAAGTTGATACTGCTAAGGTGTGTCTCACAAAGTGGTCTACTGACTACTTAGGATCGAGTATAAATCTGAATAAGTTGTGTCTAGAGACATGCATTCTGAGATTAAAACCTGCTTATCAGCTCTTTTTCCCCAAGGAGGGCAAAGCACTACAAGTGTCTCAGTTCCTTGCAAATCATTGTCCCAATAGGAGAACAGAACCTCTACTTCTTTGATGCGAGACTCCTTGAAAATAGAGACTCTCTCTCATCATATTTTTTTTTCAAAACGATCAATTATTTGTGTTCTTCTGAACCAATGACAGAGATGTCATTGGTGTTTACGTTGTTCATGAGAACACATTTCCAGCAACAAGTATAACACAGGTAGCAATGGGCTTCTCTACTCTTCAAAGATAAGCGATTCAATCTGGAGTGATTAACACACTGGATACAACCAATACAACATTGTAAAAACACATTACAGAGGTAGTGGAATCATGTTTTGGGTAAGGTGTTAGTCACATGACCTCTAGGCTGTCCCACTGACTTGCAAGTTTTCCATATAGGAGCTTTGATTAGTAAGAGATACCTGTATGAGGTCTTTCACCGATATGTCCTCTTATATATCCCTGTTATTGGTAAGGAATTTATTCTGTTGTTTGATAGTGTGTGCTATTTCACCAAACTGTGCTTGTTGAGGACTATCTTGAAGATCATGGTTTGAAGAATATGGAATAGCCAGTTTAATCTTTAGATATAAATGCGATGGAGTATTTTTGAGATTTTCTTAGTAGACATATTGTTGTTTCTTCCGTTACATAAGCTGAGGATTACTCCTTATTCGGTCTTCGATTCCCGTTTTGGTGTCCATCCCAATTGGTTGGATAGAAAGTTGATGCCGCCAATTTATTGCAGTTACAGCTAGTCACATTCATTATTGGAACCCATTTTTGAAATGTTTCCACGACATTTTTCACATAATATTCACTGGTTTCGCCAAAATTTAACTGTTCTGTTAAGACTGCTTTTTAAGTTATTTGTAAAACATGTTTGGTTAAGCTTGCGCAAATTTTTATGTCAGATTCATAGAAATATTTTCTTTGCTTCAAATTTTCCAGAAATTATTTGCTTCTATGTCATGCGTTTTCAAATTAGATACATAAAACTAATTGTATCTTAACTTTTGGAGACCAGTGTACAATCAGAGAGATACGTAGTATTTTTTAAATGAAGGAAACAATTTTATTAATTTTCTTCCAAACATCAAGTACAAATACTGATATATTTTTGAAGAAATAGACATAAAATAATCTTAAGTATTTAGTAGTAGTGAATAATGTGGATTTCTGATAGAAAATTTTCATTTGTAATGTTCATGTAAGGTTTATTATTTTGCTTTAAATCCACCTTTCTGGGATAAAACATATTTTACGGGCCAATGTCTAAATAAATCATTCTTTATTTGTGATAAATAATAAAAATAACAAATATTTAACATTTGAATTTGAGAAAATACTTTGAATTACCAAAAAACTAGGGCATTAAAATAGAATAGACTGACAGCATTATAAGATTGGGAACTAAATGTGGAAAAAAAATTGTAAAAATAGCAGTTAGCTATACAATAATAATAAAACAAATCATTTTAGTATTAATAAGATGAGTGAAGGATATTTATTCAAATAAATAAAACATTGTTATGCAAAATAATAATAATAATAATAAAATTGGTATCTCTGTATAGATTTTTATCCGTAACATTATTTTTAAATTATATTATTCATAGAATTGTCTATAGAAAAAATTAAAATAATTTAATTTCTGTCAATAAGTATTAAACGCGGTTTCTTTTTCAAATCTGAGCTTAACCATAAAAAAATATTACAACATACTCGAGAATTATCTATTGCACTTTCGGATTTTTGTTTACATTTTTTGTTGCTACCCGGAAATAAACAAAAAGAAATGTTACTTTTAATTGTTACTATGTATTTTACTCATTTCCAAGAATCACGTGCCATTTTTGAATAGTTTTTTTTTTTTTTTGTAAAAAACTAAAATAAAGTTTTATTCGCTTACTTTTTTTACATGTTGCGTCTCACATTTATCATTAAACAAAAATACATGATATCGATCAATGTGTAAAAAATAGATTACTTCCTGGTTACAAATGATCGGGTTTTTTTTTATCATTGAACGATCTGTTTATATATATTTAAACACACAATCCATTGTACGATTTCAGAGAGTTACTTAAGCTTGGCCTTTGTATTCTTCAGATTGAGGCAGATGACATTGGTTTTCTTTCTTTTGTGTATAATTTTTTTCATGTAGAGAGCATGCGCAGTTTACTCATTTTCTCGTCAGTTTTTAGAGGTTTATTGATCCTTTGTTGAGATTCTTTTCCTTGTTCTAACATAAAAGGGTATAACTTATTATACGTTTGAATAGCTTTTATAACCTTAAAGTTGTCAATAAGGGTATAAAAAATATTCAGAATCTTAAATTTGTATCAAGTTTCCCCTCTTTTTTCTTATTCATTTCTTTTCACACATATTTTTTTTTTTTTTAAAAATATATTTGTAAATTTACGTTGAATTATATAACTTTTAGAAAAGAATATGGAAATAAAATAAGTTAAAAAAGTAACCCCCTCCCCCAAAATAAGGAAATATAGTTTCTTTAAAAACATGTGAAGGGATACCATTTTTTATTCAAATCGCTATGGGAAATTCGTTTAAATTTAGTTGAGATATGTTAATGTATTTTCTTTTTTAAAAAATGTAATATGTATAAAGAAGTATAATATTTGTATGTAAAAGAAAATAGTTAAATTTTGGTTTCTTCTCATTAGTTTTAAATACATTTAATACAAAAATAAATTAAAAAAAAACTGCTGTGAATGATTTTTTTAAAAAGTAAGTTTCAACAGTATAAATACAATCAGTGAATTAATATTTAACTTTAATCCTCTCATTGCGCATCCCACGATTTCCACGGGCAACGTAGATGTAGTAAAATTTGCGCACCCCGCGATTTCCATGGGTATGCATTTTTCCGACTATTTAGCTTTGCAACCCATGCTGCTCTTGCTTATGTTATTTTTTCATTTATGTTTTTATGTTCACATTTTGATGATCTAATTCTATATTTTAAAGTAAAAGCTTTTTTACAATTTTTTTTTGTTTTGTTTATTTTAACTCTAAAATGTAGATATTACATTTATTATGTTATCTTAAATGCTATATTAGATTTCAATGGATCCCTAACCATTGTGGCATCCCAGGCAATGAAAAGGTGGACACTCTGACAAAATATGGCTGAAATCTCCCACAGCCTTCTGGTAGATTGTCATGCAAACAGTCCTTTTCAAATATTTCCAGATCCGTGGGAAAATACATTCGCCAAATGCAAGAGAAAGAGGCTAGGGCAGGGGTCGGCAACCTGCGGCTCTTTAGTTCCATACGCAAATATTATTTATCTACACTATTAAAATTCGGAGAAAAACGTATCTATGCAATCGACTTTGCGACTAGGTGTATCTTCTCACGAACTGCACGACGCAGAAACTCGCCGAAGGTACCAAAACATCGGGAATGATCCGAGGAATCCGTTTTGACCATTTATATCCCAATATTGCAATTAGTTAAGAAGATATTGAGTAAACAGTTTAAAACGCATAATTATTGCTATTTTTTCCCGCCAGGTGGCGAAGCTCCAATTTTTCGACCTTTTCTATAAACATTTTTTTCTAATGCCATATATATAAATATATATATTATCTATTATCTAATTTAGTGTGAATAACACTACTTATAAATGACTAAATAGATATTTTTTCTTATGAATAAATAGATTAGGGTTTGTTTTTTTTAATCAAAAAACTTTATTTTTGCAAGTACTATTTATTGTTGGCAATAAAAAATTTTGTGGCTCTTTAAAAAGTTTGAAATTTTTTAACTTATAATTTTTGGCTCTTCCGACTCAAAAGGTTGCCGACTAGGGGACCTAGGCTAGGGGAAAGATCTGGGAGACCCTGCTCCATAGTCCAGTCACATTGGGTCTTCGTAGGCAGGTTTTTTCTGCTGTTTTTAGAGCTTTGACCGGTCATGACTTTCTTCAGCAACACCTGCACCGAATTGGTGTGAAGGACACTCCAGATTTCCCTCTGTGTCTTTGCGGAGATGCTGTGAATTTTGTTCACCTGACAGTTTGTGCTTTACTGGCCAACACAGGTTTTAACTTTTCTTCTGACAACTTTACTGCAAAGGCTGGTTTATATTAGGATGCTTGTAGAAAAAATGGTCTATATAGCCCAATCCTTGGCGTAATTAAAAAACAACTCTAACATGTAGAGTTAATATGTAGATTTGAAATACGTAATAAAACCATAAGCAATTTTTGAACCTTCTTTGATTAAATAACAACGCAGCGAAAGGGTTAAAAATCAAGTTTATTTGCTTAAATTATAGACCATTTTTTAAAAAATGAATTAAATGCAATTTGTGATATTGTTTTATTCAAGTTAAACACGCTCAGTTATAGAGCTACAGCAAAATTATTTTATGTTATTTGTTATAATTTTAATTTTATTGTCGCATTTAAAATAGATATTTTTTAAAACTGTAAAAATGTGATTTTTTCCAAAGTAAAATAAAGTTATTATGCTTTAAGAAATGCTAATTATGTCAAAATAGCAATTAAGCGTAAATAAGTCTAACGTTTGAATCATGTCTTTAATTTAAAAAGAGCTGTACTTAGAATTTATATAGTAATGATAAAAGATTATCCTATATCCTTGTTCGCTGAAATAAGCAATAAAATTTTATTTTTGTGTGATATTTAAGCTATAACACAGGGAGATTTCAATTCGTACTTCTAAACTATCCTTCAAAATGAGTTTTCGTTGTCTTTTAAATTAGGAATCAATGTCTTAAGATGGTGTAAAGTTTTGTCGGTTTTGCTGTAAAACTTTTTATTTAGGTTATAACTTTCTATTTTTTGACGTACGTTAAGAACTATTAGTTCAGTTCCTTTTATTGTTGATTTTGGGGAAAAATTAGTGTAGAATTGTAGAACAGGGGAAAAAATCACAATATCGTGTTTTTTTAAAGACTTGCAAGATTACATTCACAGATTGTTATGTTTATTTTTATTTTAGGAAAGACACATTGAACTTTTTGTTTAGGTTATTACATTCTGTTTTTTGGGCGTAG
>BMAV01015969.1:0-25711 GCA_019973955.1 Trichonephila inaurata madagascariensis
GCCCCCTCCCCTTGAAAATCCTGTGTGCGCTACTGACTAGGTGTTTCGTATAATGTCGCCAATAGGTTGCGATAATACATAAGTCACGAAAACACCTTTAACTACAATATGATCAAGATGTGCAATTTACTCAGGACAGAAAGAGAACTGATATTAAAACATTGCAATGGTGTGATGTGAAGCCCAGTGGCTGAGTGGATAGTGCATCGCGCCTCCACGCCACAGGTCCCATGTTCAATCTCCAGGCTGGGCAAGGTTGACTCAGCATATCATCCCTTCAATGGGTCGATAAAATAAGTACCAAACTTGCTTGAAAACTTAAGACTGGGGGTTTCGCATCAGATTGACCACATGACCTTAACATCTGCACATGCACCTCAGGGCCAAAGTCGCGTCTACTTAGCTGGGTACAGTAGGCCTGCATGGGCTGTCGTGCCACTGCGTTCAGTTAATGGTGTTGTGTAGAGTAGGATTTCGTGGATCCCTATTTTAATGCAATAGTACTGCCAAATTTTACAAAAACCGTATCTACTTTGTTACCTGAAGTGAGTGCATGACTTCTGAAACTTCATTCTAAAAATCGAGCGATGTATTTCAGATAGTCCTGTTCCAAGGCAGAGTACTTTTACATGTAATATTGTACAAGAATGGACGTCATCCAAGTCCGTACCATTTGAAATATTAGCAGAACTACAGTTACTCCTCAACAGGATCATCTCCATCTTTTTAATTGGACACATTGGGATCCCGTTCCACCTATCCACCTTGGTGCACATTTCATTATTGCCTAGTTGTCGCGTTTTTACTGGCTTCACCCCACTCTGAAGTAATGTAAACATTTTCACTCAGAGCAAGTTAAAAGAATATGCACAAAAATTGTCCACATATCTTTCCGGTGGAGAAATGGCCATTTACCGCCAAAGATTTTTTGTGTCGCCAACAAGGAGGGTTGATAAACCTTATTTCGCTGGATGCTCGCAACAGCATTGTCTTAATCTGACAGTTGTCACGTCAAGCGCATGTGCTAATGTGAGGATAAGAACGTCTTCGCAGTCTATACTGAATTTTTTAATAATCAGAAAATTACAGACTTTCCAGACAAGTTTTGGACTCCGATTTCATTTCTGTGCTGGACATTAAAATCAGGCAATCTTCTGCAATGTACTCAGATGTCGGAACATTATCGAGAATCACGAATGTTACGACAGTTTCGGCGTAAGTTTCCTATAAAAAAAATTTCAAGGAAATATTTTCCAAACAACAGGTCTTTTGACGGAAATGTATTTTGAAATATTTTTTAACCGCTCCGTTGCCATTTTAAATTGGACCATCATCTTGGATAAAAATTGATTAATCGCTTTAAAATTTCTTTTGAAATATATATCCTACACATGTCGCCGTCGAGAAATACTGAATTCGCAATGAATGTTTTAATATTCCTTTAATTTTCTATACTCAAAGGCAGACTTTAATATAATCAGTTCCTTTTTCA
The DNA here is from genome assembly GCA_019973955.1 of Trichonephila inaurata madagascariensis. NCBI lineage: Eukaryota > Metazoa > Arthropoda > Arachnida > Araneae > Nephilidae > Trichonephila > Trichonephila inaurata. The sequence goes on from BMAV01015969.1 coordinate 1,493, forward strand.
TTTATTTCCAAGTCATGTTTAGACGACGAAACCGACACCCGAGTGGGCCCGTTATTTCCTTATCCATAACGCTTACACCATGTAGCTTCAAGGTTTGAACGATGGTTAAATTACATGAGCCCCCATCCCGAGGTACGAACGTCTGTTGTAATCTGCAGTGCCCTCGGAGTGCTACCCTCCGTTCGATTCTAGATCAAAACCTAGTTTCGAGAAAAAAAAAGTCTCGGACGTATACTCTCTGTTTCTGAAGCGATGCGCATTGCAGTTCTAACAAACATCCTATTTCTCCACAAAAATTTTCAGAGATTCCTATTTATTTGAAAGCATAAAACAAGCATTAAGGTATGGTATTGAAAACTGGTTTCCTGAAATATGAGTCGGTTTAAAATCGCACACCTTATGAAGGATTGCTATGATGTGAATACTTTGGGCCCTATCTAGTAATACAACGCATGAAAGTTTTAATCCTACTTTTTATTAAATCTCGAAAAGACCCAAATTGGTTCTGCTGAATAAAAATTTCAAGATTTGGATGTAAAATCAAACGAACTGTGTGCAATTATCTCTTGAAAAGTCAGTTACATTTCAATTTCCAGAAATAATATCATATTCATTGGTGTGTGCCGAAACAAAAATAGCAAGCTATTCATTTCAAATAATTTAGCATTACATTATAGGCACTTCAACTTTCACTTCTGATTGCTTCATCCTGATTGGTTGAAATTCCTAGAATCGATTGTGCTTGAAGGAAATTCTTTCTTTTAATGTGAGATTTCACGCACTGAACGTGCTATAAAACTGCTCTGTGACAATTGACAAAAGCGACCTTGTTTTCTATATTTGGTGACTTGAAATCTATTGTATTTCGTACTTCTCTTGTTTCTTCATTTTATATATTAATCTTATTGAATAGCTTCATTTTTGTTTACTTTTCAGTCTATCTGTACCGTTAGGCTTAACTCTTAACGTTTTTCTTTAGCTACTTTCTTTCTGCTCATTTGGCGAAACAATGCCAGATTTTAATGCTTTTTATGAGTCTTTCTTTTCAGATAGCCGCCAAGAAGAGCCCATGGACTGGGACGACGTCCCTTTCCTCCCTGAGGTAAGTGCACCTTTTGTTCCTTCCCGTCCCCCACGGAAGATGAGGTCCTCATCTCCGTTCAGGTAAGTGAGCCCCTTCTCTTTCAGCCAACCGCTTCCCCACCATGAGGGCTCTCGTTCCCATGTAGGACACCACAGGCACCTCAAGGTGTCTGTGATGTCTATTGTTTTAATGTAGTTTCTCCTATTACTTCCTATTTTGCTTCTTTCTTTCATTTAATGTTTTTAATTCTATTTAAATTGCAATTTTACACTTTAGAGATAACCACTTTTGCGAGGTCTTACTTATGGCAAAGAATTTTAATGCAATTAAATTTCAGAATAGATAATCTATGAAAAATATGCAGTCGGTATCAAAATAATCTGATACCTTAGTTGTTTTTCTCTCTTACTTTGGACTCTAAAATGTTCAAAAGATATATATATTTGACTAGCTGCAAAATATTCTCCAGGACATGTTTTTAGTGATAACTATTTGATTAATGTTTCGGTACTTATGTATTATCGCAACCTATTGGCGACATTACATGAAATTAAGCAGATGGATGCCAATTCAGCACGTACGACACAAACGGAATGGCCAACTTGGCAAGTTATTAATAGAGTTGGCAATAGTTGCGATAACACGCAAGTACCCATTTTTCATATGTTTTGACAAATATTTCTAATAAACTTTCTTTTTCAGAATTATTTTTCCAGGTATTATGTTTGATAGTGCTTACTATGTTAGTATAATAATAATTTTTATTTTACATAATTATTAAGGCATTATATTTTAAACTGGAATATAGAATACAACTTTTTTAGCTTAATAGTTCATTCTAACGCTGATTTTTTTTCAGAGGGTCGTCGATGTTTCGAGTCATCATTGGATGTTACCAATGCTTTTCGTTCCACGAATAACGTTTATTTTTTTACAGGTTATTCTATAGACGTGAGGGGGTGTTTCCTTACACTCCCGGGGCTGCCCTGAGAGTTTGCTGAAGAGGGCAGCCTCGAGGGACCACAGTAGCCGACCTCCACGTGGTGTCCCTCGGGCAACGCTGTGCATCGCACAGATGACAGCGGCTGACGGGCTACTAAGCTATTGTGCAGTTATTACTTTACAGAACAGTGGTAATACTGTCTACCAGTTGCGAATTTTTTCATTAGTGCGCGAAAAGGTTCGCCAAAATTTCACCCAAGTGTTTTCTTTCTTCTATCATTGTATTTTGGGTTGAAAGCAAATGAAAATTCGTCAAACAATTCGTGCAAAGTGCATTTAATACAATATTACAAGGAGGAAAGCTTTGGTATAAACAGTTTGGTCGAATTTATCTTTCAATAATGGGTCAGTTGTAGTGGAGATGTTGAAAAAAATGGATCTAGTATAAGATATTTATGGTATGGTACTCCATTAAAATATCGCCAGATTTGGCGCACGATTCACTATCTTTTCTCTATAGGACTTGTATCAACGTATTAACAGTAATTGACCAATTTGGCGATAGTTAAATATTGTAACTAAAAGAAGTATCCGACCACCTCTTTGAATATGGGGATTTCCAGAACATTTATAAAAAAACAATAAATATATCCTTAGTGATATAAATTCTTTTCCGCAGATATTTAACACTTCTTGTATGCATTTTTAACACAAAAAAGGAGAGTTCTGAAAAAGTTTCCTTAGATTTAATTTTGCAATCTTGTTTGTGCGTCTTTTTCTTGACCATTAAATTTTTATCCATTTGTATAAATTCTCGGTTGACATTCTTTAATGTGATCTGCAATTCGCTTATGCATGGTTAATTAATTTTTATAGGTTTCATGGGGTAAGCTCTGCCCCTTATTTCAAAAACACTAATCACTGTTACTCACATATTAGCACGTCGACCGTTTCCGCCTCAACATAAACCGTCGTGATATTTTGTGAAATGCCCTTCCCGTCTATGCTGGAACACACTGCTCTTGTTTATAAATTGCCTCATTTTTCTGTTCGTTATTAGTGAATAGTGCCCTAAAAGGACAAACTGTCAAGGTCATAGAAAAACAAGCAGTTGGCGCTATTACTTCTCCATCGCCAAAAAATCGTGTTAAAATAGGATTTTGCCAATATAAATTTTAAAAGAATGAAACATTTGGTCTGAAAGATTTAACGGAATGTGCAATCTAATGACTAAAAAACTCCACGTTGGAGTGTAACAAGAAATTCATTCTAAACTAAAAAAAAAGGAAGGTTGATGTGAAAATGCGGTACTTCGTATTACAGTTTTTTAATCAGTATTTGTTAATTTGTTTTTCATAATATTTAATTTAAGTACTTGTAATAGATGAAATTGTATCATGAAAAATTTAAGTTCATGGTAAGATTTTAAATATATTAAATTTGGCTGATATTTCAAAATCCGTAATTTTAATTTTTTAAAATTAAGACCATACTTTTATATTATTTCATATTTAAAATTCCAAGGATTAAATTCAAATAACATTTTGTATTTTTTCCAAAATTTTAAATTTCCATAATAATTTGAATTTTTATGTTCAATTTTTCTTTTAACTTTAATTTAAAAATTCTTATTATTAAAGGTTTGATCTTACTTTTAAATTTCTTAATCTGTTTAAATCCATTCGATTTTTTTATTCCCCAACGGACTATTTAACATATAATTTTCCTTTCTAAAAATGTAAGTTATAAATGTTAGAAACTTCTGTAAGATAATTTGCTTATTTTGGATGCCAATTAAATAAAATGAGGAAGATAAAAATATTACTTTCACAAACTTAATGATGCAGGATTGAATACTAGTTAAAAAGTACGAAAGCTTAATACTAATCTTATTCATTTTAACTATAATGTAGAAAATGGTAGTGTAATCTAATCGTTCGCCATACGAATTCTTTATGTTTTATAATATGTAATAAAATTTATAATGTGATTTAAACCTTTCAATGTTTTCTGTTTTTCCAAATCAAATAATGATAAGCTATACTACCCTTCTTCAATAATTTTTTTACGGACAGTTTCAAAGCAATGGTGCAAATCATTCAAGCCTACACTAACAAGTCAATTTACGCGAGTATAAAATATTTAATGAGAGAAGCCTTTGTAATGCAGGCCGCCACAGCAACTGGGAAATTATATCTATGTCGATGAAATCCCTGACTGGGTTCTCCAGTTGCAGTTGAATCATTCCCAGGGTCTTATAGTGAATACATGGTTTCCCGTTGTTAATGTGTAATCTATCATTTTAGAATGTCAATTTTAAACGTCTTTTCCGAGTGACCCTCAACTTTAAAGGATTTCTGATTTCAAGCATTTTTCATTTAAATAAGAGACTTCACAATATCATTTAAATATCAATAATTCCCTGAATTCATTTTTGACAATTGAACTTCATAGACGCTATTTCCATTGCTTTTGGCTTACCTTCAAGAAACATTTTTCAAATGAGTCCAACATTGTCATATTTTCGTGAATGCCTTTCCAGATTTCTCGCAAAAGATTTTATAAAATTTAATATACATTTTCAATTTCTGGATTAAAGTTATTTTAAAATAACTTTAAAATTCGACTTTTCATATTTCATAATGACATTCGAAGATTGCGGATTATTATAAATTAAATTATGATTTATAATTCATTTCTAATAATTTAAAATTCTAAATTTTACCAAATATTTGAAATTTGCTGTTCTATGCTTTAAATGATTATTCTAACAAACGAAAAACATTCCCAAATTTTAAATCCATAATTTAACAGTATGGTTTAAAATGTTTTAATATTCTTATTCCACAGGACAATGATCGGTTTTCTCCTTAATTATCTAAGTTTGAAATAAATTCTGAGTTTTCAATTTGAAAGCCTGTTTCCGTTCTATCCAGTTAAAAAGTTGTTGAAATTCAACCATCTTTAAAATTCATTTAAATCTAGTTTCATTTAGTTAAACTAAAATAAATTGTGAGAACTTGTTTCTGATAGGTTAAAAACCTTAAATAAGACTTTTTTAAAACATAATTTTAATTACTTTTTTTTTCAAAATTCGTTAAAATTTCAATTTGTTAATAACACTTGCTCTTGAATTAATTTTTAATATTTATTAGATGCGAATAGCAATTTAAATTTGCTACATAAGACTTCACTTTTCTTCTGATTTTCACTTTATTCACAATGTGAAATTTTTTTAATTAGTTTCTCTAAGTGCTTAATTCCTCAATTACTCCTTTTATTTGGGACTATCTATTTTCTTTTGTTTCTTTTATTAATTAGAGTTTTTGACTTTAAATCTTCTTATAATTACTTTTTTTTTTTTCTTGTCTTTGGAAATGCATTTTATCTTTTAGAATTTTTAATAGCGCAACGATGCTTTTCTGCTTTATCTTGAGTTTTCCTACTCCAAATGCCTTTCTTTGGGCTTTTTCAATTCCATAGTTTCGACACTCCTGATTTAAGTATTTCTAATCATACCTTCTTTTATTTAATTTTTTCATTTCCTTTGTAACAATTTTCAGTTATAGGAAAGATTTTGAATATTTATTGATAATTTATATATTATATATTTCTTATTTTTTTTTTTAATTAATTAATTCAATATATTCAGTTTGATATTTGTGAATTTTGATATTTATAACTTCTATTAAAAACTTAATTGTTTCATATTCTTGACAAATGGAACTTGTTTAAATTAGGTTCAGGCAATATTTTAATGTTGGAAATTTACAATCATTTAATTGATTATGTTGATTATTTTTACAAATTTTTCCATTGTGAATTTTTCATTGTGCGAAAAGGTCCAAAATTTACCTTAAGTGTTTTTTCTATCATGATTTTTGGCAAAATTTTGCGTAAATTCGTCAAGGATTTAATACAATTAAAGGAATTTTGATAAACATTGGTGAATTTATTTTCAATAATGGGTCAGTGAGGTTCTTGAAAAATGGATCTAGTAGTTTTATGTTGGTATCCATTAAATATCGCCATTGCACGATTCCTATTTTCTATAGGATTGTAAAGTATAGTATTGCCATTTGGGTAGTTAAATTTGTAACTAAATAACACTTTTGTGGGATTTCCAGAACATTTATAAGAAATAAATATATTGTGTATAAATTTCAGATTTACACTTTATTTCAAAGATTAAGTTTAGTAATTGCATTGTTGTTTTTTTACCATTTTATCATTAAATTTAATCTAATTATCATTATAATTATTTTATTTTCATGTAGTTGCCTTTTTCAAAAAATAATTTCTAATTTAATCACTGTTTGCTCAAACTTAATTTTTATTTTGTGAAACTCCTTGTTTAATTGCCTCTTTTGTTGTTATAATTGCCAAGGCAAACTGTCACAAAAAACAATGGCTATTCCTCGCCAAATCGTTTAAAAAGTTTTGAATTTTTGTGAAACTTTGGTCTAAGTTTAACGATGCTCTTATAAAAACTCTTGTGTACAAAATATTCTAAAAAATGTAAATACTTCGTATTATCCACAATCCCAATCTTTAAATAGTTTCAAATTAAGATGCTTATTGAAGTAGGATAATCCTAGGTCCACTCCAACAGATTTTCTAATAATAATTTAGTAAATGAATTATATTTATAATATAATTATTAATATCTAATTCAATGTTTTAGTTCAAATCGAAAAATCAGGGAAAGATCAAGAGGAATCCGACCCTAAAATTCTGTTGCTATTAATCATGTTATAATAATAATAAAATTAATCAATAGTATTTTGACGAAAAACGAATTAAAAGAATGGAAAGCCGGGCGAGCTCCCTTAGAATCCGTATTCCGCTGAAGGTGTCAGCTTATCCCTAGTTCGATAAAATAGTACAACTTAAATTTAACATGGGTTTCTGACAGATGACACCGACTAACATTGCCATGGGCAAAGCCGTCTGAGTGTAGAGGCCTGGGTCCACGTTCAAGGGTTGGAAGTTGATCCCTTTTATCAATTGCGCAAATACAAGCGATTACTTTGTTCCTGAGCAGCCAAACTTCACTAAAATCGCGTGATTTGTGTGAGGCCGGTATTTGATTGTGAGGGTTGTAATTTGATTTGGAACCATTCCCAAACCCTTTCATGACATATTGTCCTCAATATCCACCTTTGATTTCATATCCCGTTGTTTATGTTCACACTTATGTAATTTACAAGCAGAAAAGCACAAAATTACATCTCCGGGAAAATGCCATTTGCAAAGATTTTGTCGCAACAAGTTGATAACATTTCATATTCAGTTGTTCTATTCAGTCTCAGATGTACAATTAGATAAGAAGTTGCACAATATCTTAATAAAAATTCCAACCGATTTTTTTGTTGATTAAAACGGAATCTGATGTCTCAAGTGAATTATCGCAGATGTCGCTGTTTATGTTCATAAAATGCAGGAAATATTTTCAAACAATACGAATTTTTTGAAATTTACTGTTCATTTATGACCATATCTGAAATTTCATTAAATTTGAATCATTCAATTCGTGGAATATAATGCAAGAATTTTTAAAGTTTAATTATTGAATTTAATCGTTCCTTTTATTCTCATTTGGAAAACGAACCCTTATTTCTTATCCATAACCTACACATGTGTCAAGGTTTTGAAGATTTATTAATCCCCCTCGAGTAATTATTTAATTCTTGTACCTTGACACAACCGTTTAAAAGTCCATTCTTCGATGAGATTATTCAACACATCATCACAATTTTGATCTTATTGAAACTAACAAGATTAAGTAGTTTGAAAAGTTCGAAATATGTCTTTCGAACATATCATAAATTTTTCTCAAAAAACAGAAATTTATTTTTAAACTAAAACAATTGGTTCTGTGAAAATTTAAGTTAAAAAACGGTGCAATTATTGAAAATGTCATTTAATTTCCAGAAATATATCTATTCATTGGTCGAAAAAACAAATTTTCAAATATTCAATTGGATTAATATGGCATTTTGTTGAAATCTAGATCATTTTTAGAATCTTTTAGTGGTCACCAGAACGCTATACTTGAAACACATTGAATGGTCTGAATTTTTTCTCTGTCTTCATAATTATCTATGAATTCTTTTGTTTTCCACGACTGCTAATCTAACTTTTTTAGACTTTTCTATTTGGAAAATCAGATTTACTTTTTGTTTTTTTTATAAACTGTGGCATCTTCTTGACTTGTTCTTCTTTAATGTCCCTTCCGTAGTAGACCCTTCTTTAGCACTTCCCCCAGGGCTAGGCCCCGCCCGGTGCTTTGTTTGTTCCCAACTCATTCTTCTTTCTTCATTAAGTTTTTTAATTATACCTTAGTAACACTTCAGGTACTAGGCAAGATTTTATGATTAAATTTCAATAATTCTATTTGCTCTTCTTCATTTTGTTTTTTCTTATTTACTCTAAATAAAGTATTTTACTGGCAAAATATTTCAGGCATTTAGTAATTTTGATAATGTTTCGGTATATGTAATCGAACCTATTGATTCTATTCTGGATCCAATTCAAGTCACCAAACAATGAACAGGAAGTTGATATTGATAAAGAGTACTTTTTATTTGGCAATTAATAAATTTTTAGATTATTCCGTTAGGAATGTACGGAAAAATAAATTTATTTTCATAATATAAGGCATTATATTTTAAACGAATATAAACTTTTTCAAATTTTTAGTATTTTTTTGAGGTCTCATGTTTATATATTTATTTCAAATCTTATTTTACGGATTTAAGACTGGTTTTATGGCGCCTGAGTTTCGAGGGCGGCACATGGATCCACTGTTCCGGAACTATCAATGAGGGCTTATGGTACATTAAATATCAGATTTGCAGATTTATCTTCTATAGACTGTTCAACGTATTAACGTAATTGACCAATTTGGGTAGTTAATTTGTAACTAAATACATTTTGAATAGGTTTCAGAACATTTATAAACAATAATATCTTAGTGATATATCTTCCGCAGATATTTAACACTTCTTGATGCATTTAACACAAAAGGAGAGTTCTGAAAGTTTCCTTAGATTTAATTTGCAATCTTGTTTGCGTCTTTCTTGACTTTTATATTTGATAATTTCGGTGCATTCTTAATGTGATATTCTTATGCATGTTAATAATTTATAGGTTTCATGGTGTGCCTTTTAAACACTAATATGTTACCACATATTAGCATCGACCGTTTCGCCTCAACATAAACCGTCGTGATATTTTAATGCCTCTATGCTGGAACACTGTTTGTTATATGCCTCATTTTTGTTCTTATTGAATAGGCAAGGACAAACGTCAAGGCTAGAAACAGCAGTTGGCCTACTCATGCAAAAAATCGTGTTAATATTGGATATATAAGATATATGTCTCCATTAAATATGCGAGCGCAATCCGTCTTCATATTGATTTGGAAGATAAAATTCCACCTGAAAGGATTTAAACATTTAAAAGAATAAATTAATATCTTCAATATAATTGTAGATTAAAAGATCTGAAAATTTTAGATTAAAATCGTCATATTTTGACTGTATACGTAACTAATTGCAAGTTAATTTAACAAATACCATTTAATATATTTCCAATTATAAACATAAATATATTTTTCTTCCGCAATAACCTTCAGCATTTTAACAAGGAGAGTCTAAGTTTATATTTTGACGGGCTACTAAGCTATTGTGCAGTTATTACTTACAGAACAGTGGTAATACTGTCTACCAGTTGCGAATTTTTTCATTAGTGCGCGAAAAGGTTCGCCAAAATTTCACCCAAGTGTTTTCTTTCTTCTATCATTGTATTTTGGGTTGAAAGCAAATGAAAATTGTCAAACAATTCGTGCAAAGTGCATTAATACAATATTACAAGGAGGAAAGCTTTGGTATAAACAGTTGGTCGAATTTATCTTTCAATAATGGGTCATTGTAGTGAGATCTTGAAAAAATGGATCTAGTATAAGATATTTATGGTATGGTACTCCATTAAAATATCGCCAGATTTGGCGCACGATTCACATATCTTTCTCTATAGGACTTGTATCAACGTATTAACAGTAATTGACCAATTTGGCGATAGTTAAATATTGTAACTAAAATAACCACCTCTTTGAATATGGGGATTTCCAGAACATTTATAAAGAAACAATAAATATATCCTTAGTGATATAAATTCTTTTCCGCAGATATTTAACACTTTGTATGCTTTTAAACAAAAAAGGAGAGTTCTGAAAAAGTTTCCTTAGATTTAATTTGCAATCTTGTTTGTGCGTCTTTTCTTGACCATTAAATTTTTATCCATTTGTATAAATTCTCGGTTGACATTCTTTAATGTGATCTGCAATTCGCTTATGCATGGTTAATTAATTTTTATAGGTTTCATGGGGTAAGCTCTGCCCCTTATTTCAAAAAACACTAATCACTGTTACTCACATATTAGCACGTCGACCGTTCCGCCTCAACATAAACCGTCGTGATATTTTGTGAAATGCCCTTCCCGTCTATGCTGGAACACACTGCTCTTGTTTATAAATTGCCTCATTTTTCTGTTTTTTTTTTTTTTTTTTTTTTTTTTTTTTTTTTTTTTTTTTTTTTTTTTTTTTTTTTTTTTTTTTTTTTTTTTTTTTTTTTTTTTTTTTTTTTTTTTTTTTTTTTTTTTTTTTTTTTTTTTTTTTTTTTTTTTTTTTTTTTTTTTTTTTTTTTTTTTTTTTTTTTTTTTTTTTTTTTTTTTTTTTTTTTTTTTTTTTTTTTTTTTTTTTTTTTTTTTTTTTTTTTTTTTTTTTTTTTTTTTTTTTTTTTTTTTTTTTTTTTTTTTTTTTTTTTTTTTTTTTTTTTTTTTTTTTTTTTTTTTTTTTTTTTTTTTTTTTTTTTTTTTTTTTTTTTTTTTTTTTTTTTTTTTTTTTTTTTTTTTTTTTTTTTTTTTTTTTTTTTTTTTTTTTTTTTTTTTTTTTTTTTTTTTTTTTTTTTTTTTTTTTTTTTTTTTTTTTTTTTTTTTTTTTTTTTTTTTTTTTTTTTTTTTTTTTTTTTTTTTTTTTTTTTTTTTTTTTTTTTTTTTTTTTTTTTTTTTTTTTTTTTTTTTTTTTTTTTTTTTTTTTTTTTTTTTTTTTTTTTTTTTTTTTTTTTTTTTTTTTTTTTTTTTTTTTTTTTTTTTTTTTTTTTTTTTTTTTTTTTTTTTTTTTTTTTTTTTTTTTTTTTTTTTTTTTTTTTTTTTTTTTTTTTTTTTTTTTTTTTTTTTTTTTTTTTTTTTTTTTTTTTTTTTTTTTTTTTTTTTTTTTTTTTTTTTTTTTTTTTTTTTTTTTTTTTTTTTTTTTTTTTTTTTTTTTTTTTTTTTTTTTTTTTTTTTTTTTTTTTTTTTTTTTTTTTTTTTTTTTTTTTTTTTTTTTTTTTTTTTTTTTTTTTAAAAAAAAAAAAAAAAAAAAAAAAAAAAAAAAAAAAAAAAAAAAAAAAAAAAAAAAAAAAAAAAAAAAAAAAAAAAAAAAAAAAAAAAAAAAAAAAAAAAAAAAAAAAAAAAAAAAAAAAAAAAAAAAAAAAAAAAAAAAAAAAAAAAAAAAAAAAAAAAAAAAAAAAAAAAAAAAAAAAAAAAAAAAAAAAAAAAAAAAAAAAAAAAAAAAAAAAAAAAAAAAAAAAAAAAAAAAAAAAAAAAAAAAAAAAAAAAAAAAAAAAAAAAAAAAAAAAAAAAAAAAAAAAAAAAAAAAAAAAAAAAAAAAAAAAAAAAAAAAAAAAAAAAAAAAAAAAAAAAAAAAAAAAAAAAAAAAAAAAAAAAAAAAAAAAAAAAAAAAAAAAAAAAAAAAAAAAAAAAAAAAAAAAAAAAAAAAAAAAAAAAAAAAAAAAAAAAAAAAAAAAAAAAAAAAAAAAAAAAAAAAAAAAAAAAAAAAAAAAAAAAAAAAAAAAAAAAAAAAAAAAAAAAAAAAAAAAAAAAAAAAAAAAAAAAAAAAAAAAAAAAAAAAAAAAAAAAAAAAAAAAAAAAAAAAAAAAAAAAAAAAAAAAAAAAAAAAAAAAAAAAAAAAAAAAAAAAAAAAAAAAAAAAAAAAAAAAAAAAAAAAAAAAAAAAAAAAAAAAAAAAAAAAAAAAAAAAAAAAAAAAAAAAAAAAAAAAAAAAAAAAAAAAAAAAAAAAAAAAAAAAAAAAAAAAAAAAAAAAAAAAAAAAAAAAAAAAAAATTTGTCAAACAATTCGTGCAAAGTGCATTTAATACAATATTACAAGGAGGAAAGCTTTGGTATAAACAGTTGGTCGAATTTATCTTTCAATAATGGGTCAGTTGTAGTGGAGATCTTGAAAAAAATGGATCTAGTATAAGATATTTATGGTATGGTACTCCATTAAAATATCGCCAGATTTGGCGCACGATTCACTATCTTTTCTCTATAGGACTTGTATCAACGTATTAACAGTAATTGACCAATTTGGCGATAGTTAAATATTGTAACTAAAATAACCACCTCTTTGAATATGGGGATTTCCAGAACATTTATAAAGAAACAATAAATATATCCTTAGTGATATAAATTCTTTTCCGCAGATATTTAACACTTCTTGTATGCATTTTTAACACAAAAAAGGAGAGTTCTGAAAAAGTTTCCTTAGATTTAATTTTGCAATCTTGTTTGTGCGTCTTTTTCTTGACCATTAAATTTTTATCCATTTGTATAAATTCTCGGTTGACATTCTTTAATGTGATCTGCAATTCGCTTATGCATGGTTAATTAATTTTTATAGGTTTCATGGGGTAAGCTCTGCCTTATTTCAAAAACACTAATAACTGTTACTCACATATTAGCACGTCGACCGTTTCCGCCTCAACATAAACCGTCGTGATATTTTTGTGAAATGCCCTTCCGTCTATGCTGGAACACACTGCTCTTTGTTTATAAATTGCCTCATTTTTCTGTTCGTTATTAGTGAATAGTGCCCTAAAAGGACAAACTGTCAAGGTCATAGAAAAACAAGCAGTTGGCGCTTTACTTTCCATCCAAAAAATCGTGTTAAAATAGGATTTTGCCAATATAAATTTTAAAAGAATGAAACATTTGGTCTGAAAGATTTAACGGAATGTGCAATCTAATGACTAAAAAACTCCACGTTGGAGTGTAACAAGAAATTCATTCTAAACTAAAAAAAAAGGAAGGTTGATGTGAAAATGCGGTACTTACGTATTATCGCAACAATCACCAACTCTATTAATGACTCGCCAGATTTGCAAGCCCGACTTCCGATATATCGTATGCGTTGAATATGCGACTAGGTCAGTGGCGCACACAAAGGGGGGTCCTAGGGGTCCGGACCCCTCCCCCAAAACCCTAGATTTTTTTTCTCGAATGATTATAATTCTCAGTATATAGTACGTAAAATGTAATTAAGTATTTGTTATTAATGATTAATTTTATTAATTAATGCTAATTAATTATTCAATAATTAGTTTTTTACTGTGTTTTGTTCCCGAAAATCGAAAAAATCAAGAGGAACATGATACAAGAATGGTGAATTTTCGACCCCGGACCCCTCCCCCCTTGAAAAATTCCTGTGTGCGCTACTGGACTAGGTGTTTCGTATAATGTCGCCAATAGGTTGCGATAATACATAAGTCACGAAAACACCTTTAACTACAATATGATCAAGATGTGCAATTTACTCAGGACAGAAAGAGAACTGATATTAAAACATTGCAATGGTGTGATGTGAAGCCCAGTGGCTGAGTGGATAGTGCATCGCGCCTCCACGCCACAGGTCCCATGTTCAATCTCCAGGCTGGGCAAGGTTGACTCAGCATATCATCCCTTCAATGGGTCGATAAAATAAGTACCAAACTTGCTTGAAAACTTAAGACTGGGGGTTTCGCATCAGATTGACCACATGACCTTAACATCTGCACATGTACCTCAGGGCCAAAGTCGCGTCTACTTAGCTGGGTACAGTAGGCCTGCATGGGCTGTCGTGCCACTGCGTTCAGTTAATGGTGTTGTGTAGAGTAGGATTTCGTGGATCCCTATTTTAATGCAATAGTACTGCCAAATTTTACAAAAAGCCGTATCTACTTTGTTACCTGAAGTGAGTGCATGACGTCTGAAACTTCACTCTAAAATCGAGCGATGTATTTCAGATAGTAATGTTCCAAGGCACGGTACTTTTTACATGTAATATTGTACAAGAATGGACGTCATCCAAGTCCGTACCATTTGAAATATTAGCAGAACTACAGTTACTCCTCAACAGGAAAATCTCCATCTTTTGCATTGGACATATTGGGATCCCGTTCCAACTATCCACCTTGGATGCACATTTCATTATTCCTAGTTGTCGCGTTTTTACTGGCTTCACCCCACTCTGAAGTAATGTAAACATTTTCACTCAGAGCAAGTTAAAGAATATGCACAAAATTGTCCACATATCTTTCCGGTGGAGAAATGGCCATTTACCGCCAAAGATTTTTTGTGTCGCCAACAAGGAGGGTTGATAAACCCGATTTCACTGGATGCTCGCAACAGCATTGTTCTAATCTGACAGTTGTCACGTCAAGCGCATGTGCTAATGTGAGGATAAGAACGTCTTCGCAGTCTATACTGAATTCTTTAATAATCAAAAAATTACAGACTTTCCAGACAAGTTTTGGACTCCGATTTCATTTCTGTGCTGGACATTAAAATCAGGCAATCTTTTGCAATGTACTCAGATGTAGGAAGATTATCGAGAATCACGAATGTTACGGACTGTTTCGGCGTATGCTTCCTATAAAAAAAATGTCAAGGAAATATTTTCCAAACAACAGGTCTTTCGACGGAAATGTATTTTGAAATATTTTTTAACCGCTCCGTTGCCATTTTAAATTGGACCATCATCTTGGATAAAAATTGATTAATCACTTTAAAATTTCTTTTGAAATACATATCCTACACATGTCGCCGTCGAGAAATACTGAATTCGCAATGAATGTTTTAATATTCCTTTAATTTTCTATACTCAAAGGCAGACTTTAATATAATCTGTTCCTTTTTCATTTATTTCCAAGTCATGTTTAGACGACGAAACCGACACCCGAGTGGGCCCGTTATTTCCTTATCCATAACGCTTACACCATGTAGCTTCAAGGTTTTGAACGATGGTTAAATTACATGAGCCCCCATCCCGAGGTACGAACGTCTAAGTTGTAATCTGCAGTGCCCTCGGAGTGCTACCCCTCCGTTCGATTCTAGATCAAAACCTAGTTTTCGAGAAAAAAAAAGTCTTCGGACGTATACTCTCTCGTTTCGAAGCGATGCGCATTGCAGTTCTAACAAACATCCTATTTCTCCACAAAAATTTTCAGAGATTCCTATTTATTTGAAAGCATAAAACAAGCATTAAGGTATGGTATTGAAAACTGGTTTCCTGAAATATGTGAGTCGGTTTAAAATCGCACACCTTATGAAGGATTGCTATGATGTGAATACTTTGGGCCCTATCTAGTAATACAACGCATGAAAGTTTTAATCCTACTTTTTATTAAATCTCGAAAAAGACCCAAATTGGTTCTGCTGAATAAAAATTTCAAGATTTGGATGTAAAATAAAACGAGCTGTGTGCAATTATCTCTTGAAAAGTCAGTTACATTTCAATTTCCAGAAATAATATCATATTCATTGGTGTGTGCCGAAACAAAAATAGCAAGCTATTCATTTCAAATAATTTAGCATTACATTATAGGCACTTCAACTTTCACTTCTGATTGCTTCATCCTGATTGGTTGAAATTCCTAGAATCGATTGTGCTTGAAGGAAATTCTTTCTTTTAATGTGAGATTTCACTGCCACTGAACGTGCTATAAAACTGCTCTGTGACAATTGACAAAAAGCGACCTTGTTTTCTATATTTGGTGACTTGAAATCTATTGTATTTCGTACTTTCTCTCTTGTTTCTTCATTTTATATATTAATCTTATTGAATAGCTTCATTTTTTGTTTACTTTTCAGTCTATCTGTACCGTTAGGCTTAACTCTTAACGTTTTTCTTTTAGCTACTTTCTTTCTGCTCATTTGGCGAAACAATGCCAGATTTTAATGCTTTTTATGAGTCTTTTTTTTCAGATAGCCGCCAAGAAGAGCCCATGGACTGGGACGACGTCCCTTTCCTCCCTGAGGTAAGTGCACCTTTTGTTCCTTCCCGTCCCCCACGGAAGATGAGGTCCCTCATCTCCGTTCAGGTAAGTGAGCCCCCTTCTCTTTCAGCCAACCGCTTCCCCACCATGAGGGCTCTCGTTCCCAAGGTAAGGACACCACAGGCACCCAAGGTGTCTGTGATGTCTATTGTTTTTAATGTAGTTTCTCCTATTACTTCCTATTTTGCTTCTTTCTTCATTTAATGTTTTTTAATTCTATTTAAATTGCAATTTTACACCTTTAGAGATAACCACTTTTGCGAGGTCTTACTTATGGCAAAGAATTTTAATGCAATTAAATTTCAGAATAGATAATCTATGAAAAATATGCAGTCGGTATCAAAATAATCTGATACCTTAGTTGTTTTTCTCTCTTACTTTGGACTCTAAAATGTTCAAAGGATATATATATTTGACTAGCTGCAAAATATTCTCCAGGACATGTTTTTAGTGATAACTATTTGATTAATGTTTCGGTACTTATGTATTATCGCAACCTATTGGCGACATTACATGAAATTAAGCAGATGGATGCCAATTCAGCACGTACGACACAAACGGAATGGCCAACTTGGCAAGTTATTAATAGAGTTGGCAATAGTTGCGATAACACGCAAGTACCCATTTTTCATATGTTTTGACAAATATTTCTAATAAACTTTCTTTTTCAGAATTATTTTTCCAGGTATTTTATGTTTGATAGTGCTTACTATGTTAGTATAATAATAATTTTTATTTTACATAATTATTAAGGCATTATATTTTAAACTGGAATATAGAATACAACTTTTTTAGCTTAATAGTTCATTGTAACGCTGATTTTTTTTCAGAGGGTCGTCGATGTTTCGAGTCATCATTGGATGTTACCAATGCTTTTCGTTACACGAATAACGTTTATTTTTTTACAGGTTATTCTATAGACGTGAGGGGGTGTTTCCTTACACTCCCGGGGCTGCCCTGAGAGTTTGCTGAAGAGGGCAGCCTCGAGGGACCACAGTAGCCGACCTCCACGTGGTGTCCCTCGGGCAACGCTGTGCATCGCACAGATGACAGCGGCTGACGGGCTACTAAGCTATTGTGCAGTTATTACTTTACAGAACAGTGGTAATACTGTCTACCAGTTGCGAATTTTTTCATTAGTGCGCGAAAAGGTTCGCCAAAATTTCACCCAAGTGTTTTCTTTCTTCTATCATTGTATTTTGGGTTGAAAGCAAATGAAAATTCGTCAAACAATTCGTGCAAAGTGCATTTAATACAATATTACAAGGAGGAAAGCTTTGGTATAAACAGTTGGTCGAATTTATCTTTCAATAATGGGTCAGTTGTAGTGGAGATCTTGAAAAAAATGGATCTAGTATAAGATATTTATGGTATGGTACTCCATTAAAATATCGCCAGATTTGGCGCACGATTCACTATCTTTTCTCTATAGGACTTGTATCAACGTATTAACAGTAATTGACCAATTTGGCGATAGTTAAATATTGTAACTAAAATAACCACCTCTTTGAATATGGGGATTTCCAGAACATTTATAAAGAAACAATAAATATATCCTTAGTGATATAAATTCTTTTCCGCAGATATTTAACACTCTTGTATGCATTTTAACACAAAAAGGAGAGTTCTGAAAAGTTTCCTTAGATTTAATTTTGCAATCTTGTTTGTGCGTTTTTCTTGACCATTAAATTTTTATCCATTTGTATAAATTCTCGGTTGACATTCTTTAATGTGATCTGCAATTCGCTTATGCATGGTTAATTAATTTTTATAGGTTTCATGGGGTAAGCTCTGCCCCTTATTTCAAAAACACTAATCACTGTTACTCACATATTAGCACGTCGACCGTTTCCGCCTCAACATAAACCGTCGTGATATTTTGTGAAATGCCCTTCCCGTCTATGCTGGAACACACTGCTCTTGTTTATAAATTGCCTCATTTTTCTGTTCGTTATTAGTGAATAGTGCCCTAAAAGGACAAACTGTCAAGGTCATAGAAAAACAAGCAGTTGGCGCTATTACTTCTCCATCGCCAAAAAATCGTGTTAAAATAGGATTTTGCCAATATAAATTTTAAAAGAATGAAACATTTGGTCTGAAAGATTTAACGGAATGTGCAATCTAATGACTAAAAAACTCCACGTTGGAGTGTAACAAGAAATTCATTCTAAACTAAAAAAAAAGGAAGGTTGATGTGAAAATGCGGTACTTACGTATTATCGCAACAATCACCAACTCTATTAATGACTCGCCAGATTTGCAAGCCCGACTTCCGATATATCGTATGCGTTGAATATGCGACTAGGTCAGTGGCGCACACAAAGGGGGGTCCTAGGGGTCCGGACCCCTCCCCCAAAACCCTAGATTTTTTTTCGAATGATTATAATTCTCAGTATATAGTACGTAAAATGTAATAAGTATTTGTTATTAATGATTAATTTTATTAATTAATGCTAATTAATTATTCAATAATTAGTTTTTACTGTGTTTGTTCCCGAAAATCGAAAAATCAAAGAGGAACATGATACAAGAATGGTGAATTTTCGACCCGACCCCTCCCCTTGAAAAATTCTGTGTGCGCTACTGGACTAGGTGTTTCGTATAATGTCGCCAATAGGTTGCGATAATACATAAGTCACGAAAACACCTTTAACTACAATATGATCAAGATGTGCAATTTACTCAGGACAGAAAGAGAACTGATATTAAAACATTGCAATGGTGTGGTGTAAAGCCCCGTGGCTGAGTGGATAGTGCATCGCGCTTCCACGCCACAGGTCCCACGTTCAATCTCCGGGCTGGGCAAGGTTGACTCAGCCTTTCATCCCTTCAGTGGGTCGATAAAATAAGTACCAAGCTTGCTTGAAAATTTAACACTGGGGGTTTCGCATCAGATTGACCACCTGACCTGAACATCTGCTCATGCACCTCAGGGCCAAAGTCGCGTCTACTGAGTTGTGTACAGTAGGCCTGGATGGGCTGTCGTGCCACTGTGTTCAGTTAATGGTGTTGTGTAGAGTAGGATTTCGTGGATCCCTATTTTAATGCAATTGTACTGCCAAATTTTACAAAAAGCCGTATCTACTTTGTTACCTGAAGTGAGTGCATGACGTCTGAAACTTCACTCTAAAAATCGAGCGATGTATTTCAGATAGTAATGTTCCAAGGCACGGTACTTTTACATGTAATATTGTACAAGAATGGACGTCATCCAAGTCCGTACCATTTGAAATATTAGCAGAACTACAGTTACTCCTCAACAGGAAAATCTCCATCTTTTTGCATTGGACATATTGGGATCCCGTTCCAACTATCCACCTTGATGCACATTTCATTATTCCCTAGTTGTCGCGTTTTTACTGGCTTCACCCCACTCTGAAGTAATGTAAACATTTTCACTCAGAGCAAGTTAAAAGAATATGCACAAAAATTGTCCACATATCTTTCCGGTGGAGAAATGGCCATTTACCGCCAAAGATTTTTTGTGTCGCCAACAAGGAGGGTTGATAAACCCGATTTCACTGGATGCTCGCAACAGCATTGTTCTAATCTGACAGTTGTCACGTCAAGCGCATGTGCTAATGTGAGGATAAGAACGTCTTCGCAGTCTATACTGAATTCTTTAATAATCAAAAAATTACAGACTTTCCAGACAAGTTTTGGACTCCGATTTCATTTCTGTGCTGGACATTAAAATCAGGCAATCTTTTGCAATGTACTCAGATGTCGGAAGATTATCGAGAATCACGAATGTTACGGACTGTTTCGGCGTATGCTTCCTATAAAAAAAATGTCAAGGAAATATTTTCCAAACAAGAGGTCTTTCGACGGAAATGTATTTTGAAATATTTTTTAACCGCTCCGTTGCCATTTTAAATTGGACCATCATCTTGGATAAAAATTGATTAATCACTTTAAAATTTCTTTTGAAATACATATCCTACACATGTCGCCGTCGAGAAATACTGAATTCGCAATGAATGTTTTAATATGCCTTTAATTTTCTATACTCAAAGGCAGACTTTAATATAATCAGTTCCTTTTTCATTTATTTCCAAGTCATGTTTAGACGACGAAACCGACACCCGAGTGGGCCCGTTATTTCCTTATCCATAACGCTTACACCATGTAGCTTCAAGGTTTTGAACGATGGTTAAATTACATGAGCCCCCATCCCGAGGTACGAACGTCTAAGTTGTAATCTGCAGTGCCCTCGGAGTGCTACCCCTCCGTTCGATTCTCGATCAAAACCTAGTTTTCGAGAAAAATGTCTTTTGACATACTTTCTCGTTTGGAAGCGATGCATTGGAGTTCTAACAAACATCCTATTTCTCCACAAAAATTTTCAGAGATTCCTATTTATTTGAAAGCATAAAGTAAGCATTAAGGTAGGGTATGTGAAACTGGTTTCCTGGAAATATGTGAGTCGGTTTAAAATCGCACACCTTATGAAGGATTGCTATGATGTGAATACTTTGGGCCCTATCTAGTAATACAACGCATGAAAGTTTTAATCCTACTTTTTATTAAATCTCGAAAAAGACCCAAATTGGTTCTGCTGAATAAAAATTTCAAGATTTGGATGTAAAATAAAACGAGCTGTGTGCAATTATCTCTTGAAAAGTCAGTTACATTTCAATTTCCAGAAATAATATCATATTCATTGGTGTGTGCCGAAACAAAAATAGCAAGCTATTCATTTCAAATAATTTAGCATTACATTATAGGCACTTCAACTTTCACTTCTGATTGCTTCATCCTGATTGGTTGAAATTCCTAGAATCGATTGTGCTTGAAGGAAATTCTTTCTTTTAATGTGAGATTTCACTGCCACTGAACGTGCTATAAAACTGCTCTGTGACAATTGACAAAAAGCGACCTTGTTTTCTATATTTGGTGACTTGAAATCTATTGTATTTCGTACTTTCTCTCTTGTTTCTTCATTTTATATATTAATCTTATTGAATAGCTTCATTTTTTGTTTACTTTTCAGTCTATCTGTACCGTTAGGCTTAACTCTTATCGTTTTTCTTTTAGCTACTTTCTTTCTGCTCATTTGGCGAAACAATGCCAGATTTTAATGCTTTTTATGAGTCTTTCTTTTCAGATAGCCGCCAAGAAGAGCCCATGGACTGGGACGACGTCCCTTTCCTCCCTGAGGTAAGTGCACCTTTTGTTCCTTCCCGTCCCCCACGGAAGATGAGGTCCCTCATCTCCGTTCAGGTAAGTGAGCCCCCTTCTCTTTCAGCCAACCGCTTCCCCACCATGAGGGCTCTCGTTCCCAAGGTAAGGACACCACAGGCACCCAAGGTGTCTGTGATGTCTATTGTTTTTAATGTAGTTTCTCCTATTACTTCCTATTTTGCTTCTTTCTTCATTTAATGTTTTTTAATTCTATTTAAATTGCAATTTTACACATTTAGAGATAACCACTTTTGCGAGGTCTTACTTATGGCAAAGAATTTTAATGCAATTAAATTTCAGAATAGATAATCTATGAAAAATATGCAGTCGGTATCAAAATAATCTGATACCTTAGTTGTTTTTCTCTCTTACTTTGGACTCTAAAATGTTCAAAAGATATATATATTTGACTAGCTGCAAAATATTCTCCAGGACATGTTTTTAGTGATAACTATTTGATTAATGTTTCGGTACTTATGTATTATCGCAACCTATTGGCGACATTACATGAAATTAAGCAGATGGATGCCAATTCAGCACGTACGACACAAACGGAATGGCCAACTTGGCAAGTTATTAATAGAGTTGGCAATAGTTGCGATAACACGCAAGTACCCATTTTTCATATGTTTTGACAAATATTTCTAATAAACTTTCTTTTTCAGAATTATTTTTCCAGGTATTTTATGTTTGATAGTGCTTACTATGTTAGTATAATAATAATTTTTATTTTACATAATTATTAAGGCATTATATTTTAAACTGGAAAATAGAATACAACTTTTTTAGCTTAATAGTTCATTGTAACGCTGATTTTTTTTCAGAGGGTCGTCGATGTTTCGAGTCATCATTGGATGTTACCAATGCTTTTCGTTACACGAATAACGTTTATTTTTTTACAGGTTATTCTATAGACGTGAGGGGGTGTTTCCTTACACTCCCGGGGCTGCCCTGAGAGTTTGCTGAAGAGGGCAGCCTCGAGGGACCACAGTAGCCGACCTCCACGTGGTGTCCCTCGGGCAACGCTGTGCATCGCACAGATGACAGCGGCTGACGGGCTACTAAGCTATTGTGCAGTTATTACTTTACAGAACAGTGGTAATACTGTCTACCAGTTGCGAATTTTTTCATTAGTGCGCGAAAAGGTTCGCCAAAATTTCACCCAAGTGTTTTCTTTCTTCTATCATTGTATTTTGGGTTGAAAGCAAATGAAAATTCGTCAAACAATTCGTGCAAAGTGCATTTAATACAATATTACAAGGAGGAAAGCTTTGGTATAAACAGTTTGGTCGAATTTATCTTTCAATAATGGGTCAGTTGTAGTGGAGATCTTGAAAAAATGGATCTAGTATAAGATATTTATCGTATGGCACTCCATTAAAATATCGCCAGATTTGGCGCACGATTCACTACCTTTTCTCTATAGGACTTGTACCAACGTATTAACAGTAATTGGCCAATTTGGCGATAGTTAAATATTGTAACTAAAATAAAGTATCAGACCACCTCTTTGAATATGGGGATTTCCAGAACATTTATAAAGAAACAATAAATATATCCTTAGTGATATAAATTCTTTTCCTCAGATATTTAACACTTCTTGTATGCTTTTTTAATACAAAAAAGGAGAGTTATGGAAAAGTTTCCTTAGATTTAATTTTGCATTCTTGTTTGTGCGTCTTTTTCTTGACCATTAAATATTTATCCATTTGTATAAATTCTCAGTTGACATTCTTTAATGTGATCTGCAATTCGTTTATGCATGGTTAATTAATTTTATAGGTTTCATGGTGTAAACTCTGCCCCTTATTTCAAAAACACGAATAATTGGTACTCACATATTAGCACGTCGACCGTTTCCGCCTCAACATAAACCGTCGTGATATTTTATAAAATGCCCTTCCCGTCTATGCTGGAACACACTGCTCTTGTTTATAAATTGCCTCATTTTTCTGTTCGTTATTAGTGAATAGAGCCCTAAAAGGACAAACTGTCAAGGTCATAGAAAAACAAGCAGTTGGCGCTATTACTTCTCCATCGCCAAAAAATCGTGTTAAAATAGGATTTTGCCAATATAAATTTTAAAAGAATGAAACATTTGGTCTTCTGAAAGATTTAACGGAATGTGCAATCTAATGACTAAAAAACTCCATGTTGGAGTGTAACAAGAAATTCATTCTAAACTAAAAAAAAAGGAAGGTTGATGTGAAAATGCGGTACTTACGTATTATCGCAACAATCACCAACTCTATTAATGACTCGCCAGATTTGCAAGCCCGACTTCCGATATATCGTGTGCGTTGAATATGCGACTAGGTCAGTGGCGCACACAAAGGGGGGTCCTAGGGGTCCGGACCCCTCCCCCAAAACCCTAGATTTTTTTTCTCGAATGATTATAATTCTCAGTATATAGTACGTAAAATGTAATTAAGTATTTGTTATTAATGATTAATTTTATTAATTAATGCTAATTAATTATTCAATAATTAGTTTTTTACTGTGTTTTGTTCCCGAAAATCGACAAAATCAAGAGGAACATGATACAAGAATGGTGAATTTTCGACCCCGGACCCCTCCCCCCCTTGAAAAATTCCTGTGTGCGCTACTGGACTAGGTGTTTCGTGTAATGTCGCCAATAGGTTGCGATAATACATAAGTCACGAAAACACCTTTAACTACAATATGATCAAGATGTGCAATTTACTCAGGACAGAAAGAGAACTGATATTAAAACATTGCAATGGTGTGATGTGAAGCCCAGTGGCTGAGTGGATAGTGCATCGCGCCTCCACGCCACAGGTCCCATGTTCAATCTCCAGGCTGGGCAAGGTTGACTCAGCATATCATCCCTTCAATGGGTCGATAAAATAGTACA
>BMAV01015970.1:0-27950 GCA_019973955.1 Trichonephila inaurata madagascariensis
ACAGATAATTTTATTACAAAATCTGCAAATTAAATATGGACTACTAGAGGCCTTTTATGAATATAAGTACAATATTTTAAAAGCCCTTATGAAATTTAGCTACCATTATCATTATGAATTTACTTTTAAACATATAAAACAGAAAATGTATGAATTACAAAAGAATTTTATCATAGTTTACATATAGATAAAAGTACCTGGAAACTATGCTGTGATTTTTAAGTATTTTTATTATAATATGCTTAATGAACACTTTTTAAGAAATGAATGTCTTAAAAAATTGGATTTGTCACATAATGGAATTAGTAATCGTATTATTGCTATTTATAAAAAATTGGGTTTTCGCATTACTAAAATTGAGTTCCCATACATATTTTTAACACCAAAATTCTATAAAAGTCCTGTTAAGTTTAAAACTGTGACATATGTGTTTATAAAACATATTACTACTGCAGGCAAATAACTTCATAATATTATACAAATTTTTATTAATCAGCAATGTAATAAAGCTATAATTAAAAATAGTAAAGATATTATAGATTTTTTTTAATATTAAAAATAGTTATTCACAGTTCATAGTTATGACTTTGAAGATCTTTTCAATTCTATTGTGATATCAATGATGTTATTAAAGTAATTTTAGAAAACCACAGTAATTATAATCTTAGTATTAATTTTAACAAATTTAAAACTGCCATAGATTTAGTCTTAAAAGAATATTACATTAATTTTAATGGTTCATTATATATAAACAAAGTAAAGGATTGCCACAAGGAGGCGCTGCTAGCAATAGTTTGCCTAATTTATATTTATACTTTTATGAATATAGTTATATTATTAATAACGTCTATTACATTTTTAGAAATATTGATGATTTAATTATTTTTGGTCAAAATAATAATTTTAATCCCAATATTAATTTTTATCTGGATTACTTAAAAACCTAGTTAAAATTAATTATAATCCAATTAAAACTTATTACCTAGATGTAACATTGTATGTTAAGAATTTTAAATTATATAGTAATATTTATGACAAAAGAGATGCCTTTAATTTTAGCATTCTTAAAGTGCCTGACTAGAATTCAAATTTATTTATATTTATATATAGAAAATTTTTATTAATTGTATTTATCGTAATAATGTATTAGTTAGCGATAAAGCTCATATATACATTTAAATTTTAATAACTTTATTAAACAATGTATTGAACATGGAGACATTCTACTAACTTTCTTTACAATTATATTTCTAATAGTTCTCAAGGATAATACAATATGTATTAATAACTATTATTGACACATTATGTCTTGATATTAGTATTTTTAATTAATTATACAATTATTCAACAGATGGGGCCACCTGTTTAATAAATTAATAATATTATTATTTAAATATTGCTTGTAATCATTTATTTTCTACAAATATTTATATCAATATTTGTTTATGGTTTTTTTAAACGTGCATATATATATAGACTTTATATTATTATATCATAATTCATTAACTTTATGCGGTACTGATATTCCTATGTTGTATTTGGAGGGAGACATAACAAGTTGATATACTCACGAATTAAGTCTTACTATTTACTTTATTGCATCGAATTTAAATCTATACTGTGAATACTGTTGGCTATAATTTTATAGTTATATTTTAATAGTATAGTGATTTTATTTGTAATAATAAAATTTTCCCCCCTTTTTATTACTTTTCCTTTTTCCCCTTTGGCAATTGTATAGAAAAAAACTACAGGTGAAGGTTGGCTAGCCCAAAAAACTTGCTTAAACCTGCAATCTTGGTTCTTAAGGCCAGGAATTTGTTATTGTACTACTGTGCCAAATATTTCCTATCTTGAATAGTTGAATTTGATGTAAGGGTCATGTATATTGTACAAAACACAATTAAATAAACGTGAAATATTCTTATCACTGGATGTTATGCTGAATATTTTTGTAAAATTTTGGACGTTCTCGCGTCTTCTGATTAACATGACTTTTTTTTGACGGCCAGATTAAAGGAAAACTTTTCCAACCCAATACCAAGAAGATAAACGATAATAATATGTAAATCAGATATACTATAAAAAGGATATCAGTAAGCTTAGATATAGCGTAGCAGGCCTCAGAGATTGTATTGTGGAATTATTCTGATCGATAGAGTGACAAAGTTTTAGTGTGAAATCTTGAGGATCAAGAATTAGTTGCCTGAAGGATCAAGAATCTTCATATATAAAGTTTATAGATAATATTCTAGGTCAAGGGATCAGAACTGGAAAAGGTAATATTAGATATAAGTAATTAGATAACAGGATTATTTAGGATAATTGAGATAGAGGATCTAGTTGCGTGATCTGACTTAAATACGTGATTTAATTTGGGCTTGACTCAATTTTAATTAAATTTGTCAAATTAGAACTTAAGTATTATAAGTTACTCTTAATAAAAGTTGTATAAGAATTATGTCTCATCATTTTGATAATCCCACACCCTCTAGCTTACGCGGAACCGGCAAAGACATGGTCATCAAGATGGCTATGTCTCAATGGCGCCTGAACGTATTTAATTCTGGGTTAGGTAATGTAGGTGGAAATAATGATTCTACCTGAAATGTACTTTCAGGTCGGAGAATGTTGCAGAGCTTATCGAGTGTATCGACAATAATATACAGTTACTTGGAAATCCCAAGTAATCTGTCATGTGCTTATCAAAAAGTCATCTCAGGGAAGGGCTCAAGATTGGTATTCGATATTTGGTTCGTTGTTAGTGCAAAATACAGCCACGGATTTTGCGCAGCTCAAAGCTGAATTAGCGAAGGCTTTTCCCGCGATCAAAAATAAAAAGAACTACAGTCGGAGTTTTATGCATCACAGCAGGGAAGAAATCAGGAGGCGACTGATTTTGTGTATAGATTACTAAAAATAGAGAGGAAGTTTAGAATTAGGAATGTCCCAAGCAGACTTAGTGGATCATATTTAGTTCGACTGAACCGCAGGTACAGGACTATGTGGAGGTGCGAAGTCCACAAAATACGATACAACTTTTTAGAAGTCCTGGCTAAATTCGAAGAGAGAGATATTCTTGCAAATCACAAAGGGGTTATCAGAACCATAATATAGAAAGACGAGGTCAAAATGCGCATAGGGATGCCCAATTTGAAGCTAATGGTGAAACTGAGGAATTCCGAAATAAGGAGTAGACCAAATAACAGAAAATGAGTTTTACGAGAATAGCCGTCAAATAATAGTGGTTCGAGAGGAATAGGTTTAATAATAATGATCAAAGATTCAGCAACAAGTTACTATTCGAAATGAGCGAAATGATAATTTGAATGAGGGACCGTAGAAATAAGGGTTCGAGTGATAATTTCAATCGAGGCGATAGGACGCAAAGGGGACGTGATTAAATATTGTGTTGCTAATGATCAACCTCAAGAGGTGTCGACAAGAGAGCATTACCAGACTTTTCCAATATGTATAGCACCCGTAGAACTTCCCCACGTACCTATATTATTAAATAACACATTTTTGAAAGCGCTAGGACACCGAGCAGATAAATCTTTTATATCGGAAGAAGTATGAAAATATTTTTTCTATAAAACAAATAAAAATCGTGAGCCCAGGTAATAACAGCACAGGGTGCGAAATGCCAAAACAGGGGATTGTAGAATTGAAAAATTAGGATCAGACAATTCGAAAGAAAATTGTCATTTCATGTGTTGAAAGATTTAGAATACCCATGTATTCTGGGTATCGATTTCCATAAGTGGGTCAAGAATCGTATTAGGATTTTGACTGTGAAATCGCTAAAAATTCAAAATTCACTGGTTGAAGATAATAAGGTAAATAAAGGAATTTACACGTTATTGGGTCAGAAATGAAGTTAAACATGGTGGCTACAGCCATCAAAAGCAAGGGAAAAATATAATTGGTGATAAAATTAATTGTGCCATAATCAAAGATTTGGTACTTACTTCACGGGAACAATTAATAAAGAACAGAAAATGACCCAGAATTAGGTCATATATATAGATATTTAGAAAACCCGGAAGATAACCTGGCACGCAACGATATGTGAGAATTGGTCCCACGATTTCCGCTTAATTGAAGGATTGTTATTTTTATGCGAAACACGCAATGTGTCATTAGGTGAAATGCGTGTATACATTCCAAAATCTTTAAGGAATGAAATAATGAGAGAATTTCATGACAAGCCAATAAGTGACACGTAGGCAGATTTAAAACGTATCATAAAATTCGACGTTTGTTATTTCCCGTACATGAGAAAATTTATTGATCAATATGTCTCTACATGCCATATGTGCCAAGTTAATAACTATAAAAACGCGTTACCAGCTGGTCGGTTAAATCCAATTATATCGAATTATCCGGAATGAGATAGTGACGTTAGATTTATTAGGCCCGTATCCTATATCGAGAATAAGACGTAACCGCTATATTTTAGTAATAACCGATCATTTCAGCAAATGGGCTGAAATTATACCTCTAAAAAGGCCTCATCTCGTATAATAGCGGATATTTTTTGATAACTTTATATCGCGTTATGGAGCTCCAATAAAATTAATAAGTGATAATGGTCCCCTAATTTATATCCGGAGATTTTGAGCACTTAGGAAAGATTAGGCATAAGGCATGTGAAGACTGTTGCATATCGACCACAAGCAAATCGGACTGAAAGAGTTAATCGAGATATAGTGCAAATGATTGCAAATTATGTTAATGATCAACACGATACTTGGGATCAATTTACGGAGTTTGCTTACGCTATTCGTAATGGCGGTGAATGAAACAACGGGAAAACACCGGCTGAATTATTTTTAGGTCGAAAAATTGATTACAACCATTTCAAAACTAGTTATGATATCGGAAAGCTCTAAATTCAAAATTCAAGATATACAGAAAAGCTTTAAAGAAGCTAGACTAAGTACGAAAATTAAACAGGAAAGGTGGGAAAAATATTATAATAGACGTAGAAAGGACATAAAAATAAAGGTAAATGATTGGGTTTTATTGGAAACACACCCTGTAAGTTCAGCTGCTAACAAAGTATGTGCTAAATTTAAACAAAAATTTGAGGGACCTTATAGAGTCTTAGAAGTTAAGAACTTTAATAATATTGTAATATGGAAATCAGGAAAAGATTAACAGTTAACGTAGATCAAATAAGAATATATCGTCATAGGAAATGTGACGAGGTCGAATTAGGAACAGGTATCCCAAATAGTATAAGATCAAGTCAGGAAACTAGTACTTCGGAAAAAGTACACCAAGGATTAAATGAGTCACAATATGGGAAAGAAAAATCTGCGGTGAAACGTAGGTTAGAGGCAAAAGGGATTGGTAACCAATCAAATCAATATAAAAATACAGAGAGGACCCATAAAAACAAATCACTGGTCAGATCACTACCTAGTTCAGTAGGGAATGAAAATAAAAACAAAAGGTTTAAATATAACCAAGGTATTAAAAGATCAGGTGTATCGGGGACAAGTGGACCACAAAGAAAGTGGCAAAGAAAGGGTAATAATAATAGTAATAATAAAAGACAAATGTCATCTAGTACTATTTCTAGAGATAGAAAAAAAAGCAGAAGAGAATCAACGGAAGTTCCATATGAAAAGAACTACAATTTAAGGCCAATGACGGAGAAATGGTGAAGAACCCGGACCAGCCAAGAACACAGTTTGGTGCTGCAAGGAAAGGACGATGTAAGGAGATTACAAGCCTTTTACAACAAGAAATCTGTACAACCAAGGGAATGAAGAGGATGACACCTCATCGCTGAACGAATGTGGGAGACCGAATATAAAATCAGGTTGTATTGTTTCATTTTTATGATCTTCCAACAAGTGGTCGGAAGAATTATTGCAAAGAAGGAAGTCTCTGGCGGTGCTTAAAAGTTATAAGCCAAGTCAAACACTACAAATGAGTGTTCATTTAATTTGAACTTTTTTGACTTGTTAAAATTTTTTTCTGAAGAAAAACATTTGTATTCACACATTTGTTTACTTCGATGTAGCGACTTCTCGTGAGATGCGAAATTCCTTTGGTTATTTGTTACCGGTTTATTAAAAATGTTTGTACTGTATACTATGTGTATATATATATGTTGTTGTATTGTTACAGTCATGAGGCATCTGGTTCAGGGAAACGCGGCGTAGTCAAGGCACTCAACAATAATACTAAACGATGCTGCGCGGCCATTGGGAGTTTTGCTTGAAACCAGATGTGGGGATGGAGATAAAAAATTCGCCAGATATATAAATAATATATGTGAAATTGATTAATATTATGGAAATAGAGACTAAATAGTTTCCTATTTCAGAGACTGACCCTGAAAATCTTGAAAAGTATAGCTTCAACGTGTTTCCAGGTTGTTAAGAAAGGGAGCAGAAGTACTTCCAGCTCCATATGCAGTAAGTTAGATTGGGTCTGCGCACCCAGAATGTAATAGTTTTTTATGTATAAATATTTTAAGTAACGAAATGTAAAGTGAGAGTAGGCAATAAATTAAACAGTAATTATTAATGTTGGCCTAGTTATTGAGTAAATTTATTGTCACGAGTTTAAAATTAAATTGAATATTAAAATTGCGATGAGTAAATGAAAATTAAAAGTCAGTAAGATAAATTTTAAAATTATAAAAGTTAAAATTTAGTGACAAAATTCTGCAATGGAAAATTAAATAAAGATAGATATTGAAATTATAAAAGTATCAGAGAGAAAGATTTAAGATTAAAAATTTCTAAATAAAAACTCAGAGTTTAAAGAAAATTTAGAAATAGAGATTTAGACACGTAATTTATTAAGGGCATTGAGAACCCTTTTTGGCAACTTCACAGCCAGTTTCTTCTTGAGGGGTTTCGTACGTCTCTCGCGTCTTCTTCTGATTAACATGACTCCTATGTTCTTTGACGGCCACGATTAATGGCAAAACTTTTCCAACCCAATACCAAGCAGTGATAAAACGATCATACCATGCAAATGAGATATACTATAAAAGGATAGCGTGGCAACCTAGAAATAGCGCGGCAGGCTCAGAGATAGTATTGTGGAATTATTCTGATCGATAGTGTGACAAAGCTTAGTGAAATCTTGCGGATCAAGAATTAGCTGCACAGGATCAAGAATCTTCATATATAAAAGTTTTATATTAAGACATTCTCTTAGGTCAAGTGAACCAGAACCCTGAAAAAGGTATTATTGATATAAGTAATTAGAGGTAAATAGAATTATTTATGATAATTGAGATAGAGGATCTAATTGTGCGATCTGACTTAAATAATACGTGATTTAATTTGGGCTTGACTTCCTCACTATAATAATAATTGTCAAATTAGAATTTAAGTAATATAAGTTATTCTTAATAAAAGTTGTATTAAGAATTATGTCTCATCATTTTGATAATCCCACACCTCTAGCTTACGCGGAACAGGCAAGACATGGTCATCACCGGATGGCTATGTCTCAGTGGTCGGAAGAATACGCAAAGAAGGAAGTCTGGCGATGCTTAAAAGTTATACAAGCTCGCTACCTACAATGAGTGTTTATTTAATTTTGGAACTTTGACTTGTTGTAATTTTTTTTCTGAAGAAAACATTTTTGTAATCACACATTTGTTTGTTTCTGATGTATGACTTCGTGAGATGCGAAAATTCCTTTTGGTTATTTGTTATAATAGTTTATTGAAAAATGTTTGTAATTGTATAATATGTGTATATATATATGTTGTTGTATTGTTATGTATTGGTGAGGCATCTGGTTCAGGGAAACGCGGCGTAGTCAGGGCACTAACAATAATATTAAACGAGGCTGCGCGGCTCATTGGGGAGTTTGAACCAGATGTGGGGATGGAGATGAAAATTTATTGTGATATATAAATAATATATAATAATTGTGAAATTGATTAATATTATGGAAATAGAGACTCAAAAAGTTTCTTTACTCTTAGGGAGACTGACTCCTGAAAATCTTGAAAAGTATAAAAAATTATAGCTTCAATAAAGAAAGGAGCGGAAGTACTAGCCCATATGAAGTGTTAGAGTCAAAGATTGGGTCTGCGCACCCAGAATATTTGTTTTTGAAAAATTTAAGTGCGTATAAATATTTTAAGAAATTGAATGTTAAAAGTGAGAGTGTAAGTATAAAATTAAAAAGTAATTATTAATGTTGGCCTAGTTACTGAGTAAAATTTATTGTCACGAGTTTAAATTTAAATTGAATATTAAAATTTAATTCTAAGATGAGTAATGAAAATTAAAAGTCAAGATAAATTTGGAAATTATAAAAGCAAAATTTAAGATTAAAATTGCAAATGAAAAATTAAAGTCAAGATAAATATTGGAAATCATAAAAGTTAAAATGAGGATTTAAAAGATTAAAATTTAAATAAAACTCAGAAAGCGAAGAAATTAGAAATAGAGATTTAGACACGTAATTTATTACAAGTACTGAGAACCCTTAAGTAAACTTCACGTTTTTCTTCTTGAGTGGGGTTGTGACGTCTCTCGCGTCTTTTCTGCTAACATAACCTTCTATGTTCTTTGACGGCCACGATTAATGGCAAAACTTTTCCAACCCAATACCAAGAAGATAAACAAAGATATTATGCAAAATGAGATATACTATAAAAAGGATAGAAGCTTTGATGATAAGATATAGCGCGTCGTTTAGAGATAGTTTAGTGTGGAATCATTCTGATCGTTAGTGCGGCTAGTTTAAAGATAGCTTAGTGTGTGTAGTCTTACAGATCAAGAGTTAGCAGTCCGATAGCTTTAGAAGGAATAGAAGCCTAATATAAAGAAGTTGAATCGTCTTATTTGTATGAATTTATAAAATATCCCTCTATAGGTAAAGGAAGGAAAGAGATTCACAAAGGAATATTTGATATAAGAAATTAAAATAAATTTTTAAATTTATAATTGAGAAAAAGGGATCTGTTGGTGATCTGACAAATACACGGTTTAATTTTTTTGGGTCTCACTTTAATTAAAATTGTCAAATTAAATTTAAGTAATATAAGTTATTCTTAATAAAAGTTGTATTAAAATTTTATTTCCCTCATTTTGATAATCCCACACCTCTAGCTTACCGGGGAAGGAGACATGGTCATCACAAGGAGGGTATTCCAATTTAAAAAATAAACAAATTTTACGGAAAACAGTATTTTTTTTATCTTTGTTAACTTACTTTTATTTCATACTTTCAGCTTTATACACTGAAGTACCACTGAATTAGGGATAGAAAGGGCTATGCAAATTGTGTAGCACTTCCCTCATTATACAAGTGACGGCACTGTAGTAACTGCATATAAAGCGTATTTGGTTTTTCTGAAATTTAAATTTTTGGAATTGCCAGTATGGGTAAACTGCCTGATTTATAGCATGGAACGATTAGTCTCGTTTCCCACAACTTAACACAGACGGGAGGCTGAGAATATGGCGTCAGGCTCATGAAGCCATGGATTCTTAATGCCAGGTTGGAACTGTACAAGGGCATGTTGGCACAGTCACGGACTGGCATGTTTTTTCTGGCACTGTTTCGGATATTTCGTGCTTGTACCAACCTCCCTCAATGCAATGCGATACGTAGAGTTGTTAGGAGATCATCTCCATCCACTTATGTTATTTTGTTATCCGCACGGTAATGGATTTTTCTAGTAAGACAACTGTACCTGTCACATGTCCAGTTTGCTACTGGCTGGTTGGTAGAGCGTTCCAGTGACTTTTATGTCATAAATTAGCGACCTAGAAGCCCGCACTTAAACCGTATTGAGCATCTTTGGAATGTTTTGGAACAAGGCATGAAAGGCCATCACACAGGACCAACGAGACTTACTGAATTATGGACAGTTTGAGCCAATATTTGGCAGCCATTCCCGTGGAACGTTTCCAGAAACTTGTTGAATCTATGCCTCATCGTGTGGCAGCCGCTTTCAAGGCAAAGGAGACCCAATGCGATACTAGGAAGGTATCGCTAATTAAGTGGCACTTCTGTGTATTTACACACAGAATCTAATAATTGTTCATTAACGTCGCACTTTGAGGTGAGCAGGGGTTATTGATAATGGGATACACAGATCTTTCTCATGGGGAAGAGCACTTTAAAAAACACTCTCGATGAAGGCGCCGAAGCTGAAGCTGAAGCTGAGCGTCTTTGGGAAATGGTACGTGGAGCGTTCCTGCAACCCATATTGAAAAGTATGTGAGGCCTTAGGATATAGAGGCCTAGATTACAGAGAGAGTTTCCTGATTGGTGGATAGGATGATGCAAAGGGGTGTGGCTACGGTGACTGCTTCGGAGACATCCGAGATGGAAATTTTAGTCCAGGAGAGCATATGAGAGACTCGGTTGTTATTGGTCCACGGTAGTCTATAAGTTTGCTCTCGATTGGCAGCCCTGAAGTTACGGAACACTAAAATAGGATGAAGGCACCGAGGAGTAACCTCTACGGTAAAAATTAAAGCTCAGTTGGGCTATGGAGGGCTAAGCCCCATCTCCCTCTCCCTATGGGCAAGCTACTGTTACTGGAGATGCTCCATGAGACTACTTTCCAGATATACATATACAGTCGGACCTCTACATAATGAAGTCACTAAATTCCGAAAAAAAGATTGTTATATAGAAAATTCGTTCTATAGAAGTTCATTCTTCAAATTTTATTATAAACCATATAAAAAAAACTTTAACTTTAAACACTATATATTAAAAAAAGTAATTATTCACACCTTTTTTGTAAATTAATATATATTTATTTTATATATCTTAATTATCAAAAAGAAAAGAAAGAAAGAAAATCTGTAAGGGAAGTTTCGTGACGCCTTTATCCACTTCCTGAAGAATTAATTTTGTTTTTTTGATGCTCAAGCACTAATGTTTTGACTTTTTTCGTACCACAAGAAACAAAGTTGCCAGTATGTTTGATCAATACTACAAATGAACACTGTTCATGGACACGGGTGCACGAGACAACTCCACGGAGATTTCAAGGGGATATCGAAGGAACATTGAACTGGACAATGAATTTCAAAGGTTGTCCATCTTGGATGAAACACCATGAATTTTATTGCTCTCGGCTAGTTAGGCACTTAATAAAACTAGTTCAAAATCTATGACCACCAAAAAGTGAATTAAAAGAGAGAATAACTTGAAATGTCCAGAAATAATTTTAAAATAGGAAGAAAATATTGACTCACGAGAGAAAAAGTTCGTTATATAGAAAATGGACTTCGCTATTGGGAAGTTATTTCATGAAGAAAAATGTTCTTGGTTCCAGGAGGAAATTCGTTATATAGAAAAATTCGTAATATAGAGGTTCGTAATATGGAGTTAGACTGTATTTAATTTTTAGAATCAACTTAAATTGTAGCTGCTGTTCAGCACTTTTTGGATTGAAGAGAAAATTTCTACCCCCTTGAGGGAAAACTCTAATATGCCCAATTTCGGCTCATGTGATATTGTTCCTTTTATAAAAGGGTGAAGGAATGAAAAATATCCCTACAAAATTATGAAGAATAGTCACACTGTTTAAAAAATATTGGGAAAAGTCATGTGGGAAAATGGGAATGTCTCAGAATCTCTTCATTCAGCCTATTATATGTACAAGGATTCCATACATGAAAAAAACTGTGTTTAGAAAAAATAACAGCATACTATGTGAAAATTTATATATTCATAGAAAATTAAATGATTTAAAAAATTCTAAATTTAAAACAGGTTACATCTGGAAATATCCATCAGTTAATGCTAGAATGCCATTGTTCTCAAAAACATGTTTTTTGCCATAATAAGCATATAATGAAGATTTTATTTCAGCATTTGTTTCGAGAATGCTATCGATTCAAATATTCTCAATGAGTATTGCGTTTGTTTCGAAATATTTTCATTACGTAAAATTTTTTTTAAAAAACTCTTAGCATATAAAAACTTTTAGTCATTTTTTGCAACCCCCACGTATTTTATAACAAAATTCCCTGTAGATTAAACTGTATATATATATATATATATATATTTTATATATATATATATATATATATATATATATAAATAAATTAAAAAAATTCATCATATGATCAGTACTTACGTCTTAGCGTCACTGCAGCAAAATTTGCACCACGCGCATCGCGTCCTGGTATCAAAAACTATAAAGGATTCTCGTTTAATTTAAAAGAAATAAGTAATATAAAAAAAATTAAGTTTCCCCTTTATTTGTAAACGAAAAATTTTTTTTTTTTAGTTACTTTTATTAATATTTACTATTAATAAAAATTTGTAAAACATTTGACAGAATCACAATTATTTTGGAAAAAATAGACAGCTATTTTCCTTGTAATTTTCCATTTTTATCGAAATTTATAGAAGTCCAGCTTATTCGGAACCAGGGGCCCCCAAACGCCCCGGGGGAACCGGCACGGGTTCGAACCCCCCCCTTTTTTAAAAAATTTAAACGGCTATATCCGTTGCGCTACAGGATCACAACGACTGAGATTTTCCTTTCTATATATGGTGTTGAACTATTTATTGTTACTATTTATTCATTAACTAAATTTAGTTATACTAATAAAGTAGTATAGTATAATCACATTTTGAAATTAGAAACCGGGATTCAAACTAAACCCATTTAAGCTCATTTCCTAAAGGATCACACCTCCTTAGACTGGCGGATCGAATTTTTTATGTCCAGCTTATTCCCCCGGGCCCCGCTAAAAGCCCAATGGATAAAAATGGCACGATTCAACCACGATCTTTGGATTAAAAGTCCAACTAACAAAAGACTATATATGTTGTTGGGCTATTATTTTTGTTTGGTTACTATTTATTCATTTTTTAATTTGGTGAATGAATTAATATTTGAAAAAAATGTATTAACACATCAAGTGTCATCCACTAGAATTTTAAATACACTCATGGACAAAAAAATTAGCGCACCAAAAAATAATTGCGGGATCGTAACAAAACTTGGCATGAAGGTACATGTCAGGGAGATAAAATAAGAGAGGAACACCTTTTATTCCATTCCTGTGTATACCAAAATAAATAATTAGTAGGGAAAAAGCGACATGCGACACCGCTTTTCCAATATCTCGTATATTTGTTCTTCGGGCACAAATGGTAGCTCACAGGATAAAAAAGGAACGAATGATAGAAAGCGATGTTTTCATATTCGCCGTGTGGCAGCGCCTCCCCTGAAGGGCGACATTTATCTAAGCGTTGATGCTGGCGGAGAGGGGAGGAACAAAAAGATAAAAAAAAATGGGAGAAAGTATTCCTTCACTTGACCTCCCGAAAAGCAATCCTCCTCCCAATACAGGGCGCAAGAGATGTGTTTATCGGCTCCGCTGCACTGCATTAAAGGGGCGTCCCACTCATTTGTAGGGCGGCGAAGTATGAAATTATATCTGGCGAGTCTCATCCCTGAGTACCCGTTATTGGGTCACATTATGACACGTTCTTCCACTGATTGCCTACAATACGACCGGTATGCGCCCCTGCGGGGGAAAGGGCGCCACCTCCATCATTCCTGCGCCCCACTCTTGCACCTTTAAGTGTATTTACCTAGCCATCTATCGTTGTGTGTTGGGGGAAGAGCACTGGGACGTCGCATCAAAGGCTTTCATCTCCTGTCGGAATGCCTAAGCAGGGCGGTAACCTGACGCCCCATGCCTTTCCAAAAGAATGGGTAAACGCAGCCGTTAAATGAATCTCTGGATATTGTTATGGTTCTGGAGAGTGCAGTTTTGAAACCGTAACGTGGTTGTTGCTTAAAAGCAAATCTCGAACTTCTTTCGTATAAAAGATATATTACACGATCAATAGATCCTCCTGGAAAATGATCTGTTTTGGGGTTTGGAGAGAACGTTTGGAATTTTTAAGGCTTCTATAAATAGGATTTTGAATGAATAAATGAACTCTTACTACCCTTCCTTGGCATACCTGATCCCCATATTTGTCTCGAATCGAGCATATCTAGGATCATTTGGGTCCAAGAGTTTGAACGAACTAAAGGCAAGGTTACGAACGAAATGTCTCAAGACATCCTCAATGTCCGATCGTATCGCATCGTGCAATCACGCTATAGAGGGAGTTCAACAGGGTGTTTAATCCTCTGTTCTTTTGCATTTTTCTCTGAAATAAATGATCCTTTTTCTTTGATTTTCAAATCCTATCAAAGTAGTCATTACGTATGTAAACTTTCGTTTCATTTTGACGACTCCTTCTCGGTGAGCTAATTTTTTTTGTCCATGAGTGTATATGTATTTGAACTTGAATGGATGAATAGGAAATATTTTATTAACGTGGATTAAAAATTTAAATAAGATGTATGTATATATATATTAGGTTGGATAAAAAGAAATCCATTATTTTTTAGGTAGATGGCTGTAGTGTCGATATCTCGTGAAATATCTATCAAACAATTTCCAGCTTATGCTCGTTGTCAAGGTGAAATTTCACACTAAAAAAATTCTTTTGCATTTTTTTTTTGTTGCCCCATTCAGTTGTTAGTTATAGAGTGTTAAAAATGGAAGTCAACAAAGAGAAAATTCGGTACATTTTACAGTTTTTCTTTTATAAAAGCGAAACTGCAAGCCAGGTGGTTGAAATTGTGAATAGTGTTTATGGTGCCGATACTGTAATGGCTAATTACACGCAATTTTGGTTTCGTCGTTTCCGTTCAGGCATTTTTGATTTTAAAGGTGCGCTTCGCGCAGGCAGGCCCGTCGTTGAAAATGTCGATAAAATCCCAGAAATAATCGATGTTGACCGGCATATTAAATGTCTTAGCATCGCTCAAGAGCTAAAGATTGACCATGAAATAGTTTTA
Organism: Trichonephila inaurata madagascariensis; assembly: GCA_019973955.1. Taxonomy (NCBI): domain Eukaryota; kingdom Metazoa; phylum Arthropoda; class Arachnida; order Araneae; family Nephilidae; genus Trichonephila; species Trichonephila inaurata. The sequence goes on from BMAV01015970.1 coordinate 14,840, forward strand.
AACCATTTGCGCGAAGTTCGATTCAAAAGAAGCTCGATGTTTGGGTGCCACGCCAATTAACATCAAAAATCATGGTGGATCGAATTTTCATCTCCTAAGCCTTCGCCAAACGAATTGAAATCGGTCCATTTCTTAAACGGATGGTGACTGGGGAGTAGAAATCGGTCACATTCGACAATATTGTGCGAAATTGATTATGGTCAAAGCTTGGTGAAGCAGCTCAAACGGTGGCCAAACCAGGACTAACGGCCCGGAAGGTTCTACTGTGTATTCGGTGGAACTGGAAAGGAATCATTTATTAAGAGTAGCTTCCGTACGGCCAAACACTAAATTCAGATCTCTACTGTCCATCTGTTGTGTTCTATCAGGACAATGCTAGGCTACACACGTCTGTAGTGACTCGCCAGAAACTCTGGGAGCTTGGTTGGAAAGTTTTAAGTCATCCACTGTATAGTCCGGACCTGGCACCAAGCGATTACCACCTTTTTCTCGCATTGCAAAACTTTCTGCGTGATAAGAAATTGGGATCAAGAGAAGATTGTGAAAATCGATCACTAGAGATTTTCGCCAATAAGGACCAAGACTTCTATGAGTGAGAAATTATAAAGTTACCTTTAAAATGGCAACAAATTATACAGCAAAACGGTGCATATTTGACCCAAATCGGACAATCCGAAACATGTTAAATAGTCTTAAATTTGATGCAAAAATAATGGATTTATTTTTCTCCAACCTAGTATAACTACACACAATATTGATAAATTCAAGAATAACCAGAAATTTATATTTTGTTGCATACAGAATGATTATCCCATCAACTTCTTGAGAAAATACATAGATCAAAATTATTTCTTAAAAATATTTTTAAACTCATAAATGCACAAATCCACCACACAACATTAGGTCCACAAAGTCGGCTGGTTAGTGGTCCAGCTGTGAAGAATATGTGCATTCCACACACAGGATACATTTTAATACACGCATAGACCAATATTTACACGACTATACTTTAAAATTATTTATGACCAATCAAGCAACTTTTTTACATGCAATCTGATTTGCCTCTAATACCAAATAGTTAAACTCTAGTGTGAGAATTATTTATGACCAATCAAACGTTTATGACCAATCAAACAACTTTTTTGCATGCAATCTGATTTGCATCTAATACCAAATAGTTAAACTCTAGTGTGAGATTATGAATCATTTGGATTGACATGGCATTAGTTGGATTTACGAGCAAAATATAGGATTGGTAAATGTATTAAATATGAGAGAAAAATCGTTCAAAAATTGTGAATTGAATTATTGATAGGATGCTCTTTGGTGAGTTTTTAATGATTTACGCTATTCACATTTGTGAACATACTAGGTTTTTAATTTGAACTTTCGGATTTTAGACATTTTTTCTACCTATACAACTATTTTAAAGATGGGTGCGTCATCTTTGGTGTTCGATGGTTTACTTATATTATGCACTTAATTGTTTTAGAATTTTAATATTTTAATGTTATAATATCTTTCAGAGTGCGATGGCGAATAGTTTAATTTTTCAAGTTTAATGGGGGCTGCGGTAGCCCAGTGGTTAAGGTATCGGATCATGGCAGGCATGTCATGAGTTCGAGTCCTATACCACTAAAGACCCGCCGTGTAGGGCAGCGATGCACGTTAAATCTGTCGAGAGCTGAAACGTCCTCCCGTTGGTGTGGTGTGGTAGTTAGGAGAGGGGGGTGCCAGCTCAGGTGTCGTCCACGTCACTTGACCATGGTTCAAAATTACGTGGTCCGTCGCCAAAAGCCCTCGTGTAGCTGAATAGTGCGACGTTAATATTCACTCACTCAAGTTTAATGGTTTAATTTTAACTTTTTAGTTTTTAAATTTTTGAGAATTGGATATCTTCCGATTAACTTACCAAATTGCAATAGGGAGAAGGTTGGCGCCATCAAACTAGTTTAACCCCACTTATCGGTCCTATGTTCGAGGTTGCACTTGGATATTTTATAAATTTTTATTTTATAATTTTTAATTTTCTTTGAAAACGTTGGAATTTTATCTTCTATATTCGCCATTGATAATTTGAAATGGGATTAATGTATAATTTCAATTTTTAAATTGATTATTAAGTTGTGATTGAAATATATTTGAATATATATATATATATATATATATATATATATATATATATCTGTTTATACAAATATAGGAAGAGCGCTAACTAATAATAGGAATTGAAAAATCCTAGTATTTATCCGTGGCGCCATGACAGCCCAGCGGTATGTCCTTGATATCCTCGAACCACATGTGTTGCCACTCATGCAACGGCTTCCAGAAGCCACTTTTTAACAAGACAATGCTCGGCCTCACAAGGTAAGAGTGTCACAAGACTACCTTGGCAATCTTACTACCCTTCCTTGGCCTTCCCGATCCCCAGATTTGTCCCCAATTGAGCATATTTTGGATCATTTGGGATGGCGAGTTGAGCATCCTACGAGTTAGAACGAACTAAAGGCCAGGTTACAGCAAATATGGAAAGAAATGTCTCAAGACATCATACAGAATTTGTATGCCTCAATGCCCGATCGTATAACATCGTGCATTCACGCTAGAGGGGGTTCAACAGGGTGTTAAATCCTCCATTCTTTTGCTTTTTTCTCTGAAATAAATTACCTTTTTTCTTTGATTTTCTAATCGCTTACATATATCTAAGTAGTCATTACCTATGTAAAATTTCGTTTCATTTTAACGACTCCTTTTTGGTGCGCTAATTTTTTTGTCCATGAGTGTATATACTCATGGCCAAAATTAAGGTCACAAAAACATGTTTTCCATCATAATTTTAAAATGCTTCCATTAAAACTGATAGAATCTGAATTTTATATATTTTGAAGAACGGGAAGTACAATTTCAGCCTTCAATTTTGGAAACAAATGCTGTTTAACGTTAGTTTTTACAGAACTACTGGATTGAGACCGCATTCAAGCATATACGAATTTTGTCTTGTAAATATTGCACTAAAACAAACAAGTTTGTCTATTTGCAGTGCGAATGACTTCTCATAATCGTTTACATTATTCCTTAAGATGGAGAGCCAATGCCAGGCTTGAAGCTGGCCAGTCTCAATCGGAAGTGGCTCGATGGCTACAAATGGCCCGAAAGTAGTCTCTCGGTTATGGAATCCATTCCAAATAAGTGGCACTGTCACCAGGAAGGTCAGCCAAGGTCGTCCCAGAGCATCGTCATCTGCACAGGATCGCTACTTGGCTTTAAGCGCACGATGACAGAGGCAGACAACGGCTACTCGGCATTTCGTGACCTTTCGGCTGTGTCTGGAAGAAGAATTTTCAGGCAACAGTCTACAATCGTTTTGTAGAGATTGTCCTTCACGTCCGGTGTCCCCAGTGGTCTGTCCCCTTGATTGCATCCAGCTGGAAGGGCCAAATATTGTGAAGCTGATAAAGTTAGTCGTGGGCACCAGAAGAATGTGGGTGGGTTCTTTTCATTAATGAGTCAAAATGTACTAGACAAAGTGATTCTCGTCGAGTCTTCACCTCGAGAGAAAATGGAGCTCGCTTTCATCCCTCCTACGTAACAAAAATCGATAGTTTTGGTGACCAAGAAATCCTTGTGTGTGGTAGCATAACGTTGGGCAATCGTACACCTTTGTACGTTTTCAATACGAGTACTTTCAACTCATAGAGCTATAGGGATAAGATCTTGGAAGCCTATCTGAGGTTTTTATGTGGGCCTGGATTACATTTTTATGAACGATAATGCGTGGCCACACAGAACACATTGTTTGTGAATTTCATGAAGGGAGGGACATTCACCGTATGGATTGACCATCGCGGTCTCAGGATCACCATTCTATTGGATATGTTTGGAATGGTCTAGGAAAAACTATTTCTAGGTAAAGCTCCCCTCCCAGGACACCCCACGAATTAAAAGTCCCACTTTTGGAAAAAGGGGCTTGTTTGCCGCAAATACTTATTGAGACCCTCATAAATAGTATGTCAGCTCGTTGCGAGGCTGTGAAATTGCCCCCCGGGGGTGCCTTTCTCCTGGATTATCTGCGTGATCTAGAGGTGTAGGATTAACAAAAGAACTAGACGTGTCCATATTCTTAATATGACTTTATTAAGAATTTAAACTTAAACTTTTAACAGATTAGATGATAATAATATATATGAGAGAATCTACGATGACAAAACACACTATATCAAATAATACCGAATTTACGTAACTCGGACCACTATCAAAATCAAACCCGCCTAATCTCTATTCCAATAATATCACAAGTCTTAATATTAAATAGTCAATCCTACCTTGATTCGATCCCCGAACTAATCATGAGGGATTTGCTTCTTTACTCTAGTGCAATGGTATGCACCTTGACCTAATGGCTCTATCCTCGGGATAACCTCTTTTGGCTGTCACTTTACAATCGTATCACTCACTATTATAACATTCCCCAAATTGCCACACCGCTTACTGAATATTTAAAAGCTATCTAATTTGAATATTATTTCACGTTTCACTTTTTGGGTTTTGGTTGGTTAAAGAGTTTCTATTAATTCTGGCCCCAAAAGAACCCAAAGGACATGTTAATGAAAAGACGCGTGAGCCCGTCGCAAGGCTTGTATTGTAGTTCACAGAGATCACACTTCATATTAGAAAGAATTTTCCAGAGGTCTTTTATCTCTGATTCATGATTTCACATTTTTTGATAAAACCATGTGTTTTAATTCAAAATTAAAATATTTTTTTATATTCTTATGTTACTGTATTCTTTCTCACATAGTAATGCGCCTCTGTGCCAGATTTCGTGACTACTCTCAGTAGATAGCTCATCAGTTTTCAAAGAATTTATGTTTGTGACCTTAATTTTGGACATAAGTGTTCAAAATATTAGTATATTGTAAACGAAAAAAGGTAATTTTGTTCTATTTAAAAAATACATTTCTCTATTTTTATAAATAATATTATCTCATTATACTTTTTCTGGTACATGATACTTGAGGAAGTCTCATATATATTTTTATTGTTAAATAATTTTAAAAGTATTGTTGAATATTTTAAAAGCACTATTAAATATTTTAAAAGTACTATTAGAGCTTTTAGTTGATATCTCATATCGACCTTACTCCTCATGTAGTAGACATTCAGAATCCTCTTCTTTTGTATTTTTAGATGAAAATAATAAAACTCATTGAAATTTAAAAATATACAAATTTATTCCGTATATTCCTTTCTTTTTTTTAGTATCCTGACAAATTTTGTTTATTTTTAATTTCACGATCCCGAGCAAACTCCGACAATACTGCTCCTTATCGTATGAATATATACTATCTGTCCTTTTGAAGACGATATGACTTTTTTTGTATCTTTATAGGTCGGACACAAATATCACCATTTTATCAAAGTGTTCGATATTTAAATCCACTGCACAATAATATCTGTGCATGTTAATCAGTACGCGTATTGGGATTGTTTCTTACGACAAGGCTTCTACCAACAGTTAAGCTTTATGAATAGTAGTAACTTTTTTTCTATTTGGGCAAATTCACAAAATCAAGTGAGTTATTTTTTCTATTTTAAAAATTTATTTGTTAAAAATTAAAATTATTTATACATTTTCTTATTTAATATTGCATGGAAAGTCACTATGTGGCTGTTGTTTTAATGACAGATAAATTCTAACAAATTACTTTTCAAATGCCACCTTCATAAGTAATTAACATAATTTACAAAAACGGGCTATAAAAATTATCAACTTCTCTTATAACTCGTGATGAATTTTAGTAAACCTCGTACAAAAAAATTAAGGAATATTTTATCATTTACACTCATGTCCATAAATTAAGGATAATTTAAGTTCAGTCACAGAAAGAGGCAGAAACAAAACAAATGTGACTTATTTGTAAAGTCTTTTTTACTAAACAAAAGGTAAAGAGCAAAAATGATGCTATATGTTGAAGTCATTAATAAAAATTGTTATTTTGTAATTTCCTCCCTGTAGAGAATTACCAAAAAAAAACTATTTACAAAAACCAATATCACATGTTTGGTACTTTGGTTAGTACATAGTATGTCTCCCAGACTATGCAATACAGTTCGTATAACGACTAAGCCTGCTGAGTATCCAATTATCGATCTGATCTTGAGGAATATTACTCCCCTCATCGAGAAATGCTTTCCGAAGTTCCGGTAGACATGCAGAAGGTGGTTGACGGGCTGTCAAGCATGTCCCACACATTTTCTACTAGATTCAAGTCCAGTGAGAATGCTAGCCAGTCCATACGGGTGTTATACTCCAATTGAAGGCATTTGTGTACTATGTTTGCATGGTGAGGATGGGGGCTGTCATCCATAAACACATAATTCTGCTTCCATGGCGCCCCTTAACAAACGTATATGTTGTTTCAGAATAACGTCCTGACAGATTTGGCTTGCCATGGTTCCAATTTAAACATGAGGTCATTTTTGAAACCCACAGTAATTCCCCAAAAACGAGAAATTTCTGTACCACCAAAACTGTGTCGTCTAATGATGTCTCTTGGTGATAACGGGTACCTGGCGCATACCATATGAAAATCTGGCGAGAATCAGGCTGCAAGCTAAACCCGAACTCGTCGGAAAACATCACATTAAGCCCACTATTGTGGTGTCTATAATGCATAGGCTAATCTTAGGTGACAGCGAGTTACAGTAAGTGAAACACATCTGACAGGTCTGTGAACATATAGACGAATCTGCCCTAAGCGTCTGTACACAAGTCTGCCTTGAAACTGTCGTACCAGTGGCTGAAGAGAATTGCTCTGTCTGTTTCTTTTGGCAGTAACTGCCAAATACCGGTCCTCATTCAGCGTTGTAACCCAGGGGTGACCTGTTCTTTAAGGTATCAGACTACGTTCGGAACCGGGATTTTGCAAAAGCGTATAAATGGATAATATTTATATTTAGTATTACTTAGAATAGAAAATGTATATCAAATTGTTTTAAGAATAATATTACTATAAAAAGTTATTTAAGTACAATATTTTGACAAAAAAGGAACATAGAATGACCCATTTTCAAAATATTCTCCTTTTGGGAAAAATGCTTCAATTATAATAATATTTCGCCTGTACATAGCTCAAACCTCTGTACAGAGGCTCAACTAGAATTTTTGAAATATATAACTTAGAAGTGGGTTTATCCATGTTTTATGACAACAGAGTTGAGACATTTTAAGAACAAAACGCCGATAAATATTTCAATGGGTTGTAATTCTGAAAATTATGTGAATTTTTCAAAATTCGTAGTTGTGCCACTTTATAGAGGAATGAGCTATATACAGGGAAAAAATTATTGTAATAGAAGCATTTTTCACAAAAGGAGAACATTTTGAAAAAAGGTTATTTTAAGATCATTTTTTGCCAAAATATTGTATTTAAATCCTTTTTTTGTCAAAATGTCCTTAAAACAATTTTATACATGTATTCTAATCTAATGACATTAAATATCATGAAAATTATCCATTTATGCGCTTTTTTAAAATCACGGTTCCGTACGTAATCGGATACCTTAACGTCTACTCACATTACCATCATCTGGGAATCGTTGTCAGAGCCTGGAGATGACAGTCTGGGCGATTCCACGTTCCTCATATACTTCCAGTTGAGTGCGTCCACATTCCAGACGACCGATAATTCTAACGTGTAAAAATCTTCCAAATGTGTCCCTGTGTCATAACTATGCGGTTATTGCATTGAAAAGCTTATAAAGCGCTAGCGAACAATTTTACTTCTTTGCCTATATTTTTTATACATCTCCCTGTTACACTCTCGTCATTGTAACGTACTATTGGTGTCATCTGTTGGCTTCCTGTAATTTGCATATGATTCTTGAATATATCTTTAGTCATTTTATGGGAGATATATTTATATTTCGAAGTTCGATTTCCGCGTTATTCTGTATTATCCTTAATTTATAGACATGATTGTAATTGGCGTATTGTAGTAATTTAGGTAAAATCAAGAACTTGAAATATTATTATGCAAAATTATTGAGATATTACAGGCAGTTGTTTGACTGTCATATCTATCTGAAGAAATGTTCCCATGAAATTTTACCTTTTTGGCGTTTTTGATTAAAACATTTTTTCCAATTAAAGATTTACGCAAAACATCGGTCTTGATAAATCTATACATTCACTTCCAAAAGTTAAGCACGGAGAGGAAAATGTTAATTTCCGGAAGCCAATCAGAATTGAAGAGGATGCAATTCGCTGCATAAGTAGAAGGAAGTAAGCAAATATGTTAGGTAACAGCCAATCATGCTTTCATGTCAATAAATATGCAAAAAGGGCAGTCTTATAAGAAGCCAGCTTCATGAAGGGTTACAGAAGTTGATTGTGTAAGTGCAGATAGAAGGTGTTTAAAACTTTCGTACAATTTGTTTTCAAGACATACATGTTTCTATGACCTCCAAAAAACGAATGGAAGATTCTGAGCGCTGACGTGCTGTGGGGCGCAATGAAGCGGGACAGTCGATCACAGATGGTGCTCTTTTCTTCGGCGTTCATCTTTCTGTAATTTTACCTTTATGGAAACAATTCCAAACCACACAGACAGTTGTCCGAAGGCCCGTAGGTGGTCACCCAAGGGTTACAACCCCCGCGAAAGGTCGATATATTGCTATTGTAGCCAAGCGGATTTGCAGAGCGACCTCCACACGTGGGACATCTATGGTTACAGCGTCCATTGGTAAGGCTACATTTGCAGCTACTGCACTCCGAAGATTACATATGGATGGACTGTATGCCCGGGTACCTCGAGTTTGTGTTCATCGATCCATCCAAAAAAGAGGGCACGATTAAAGTGGTGCCGGGAATATGGCAATTGGACTGTGTCTGACTGGGGCAATGTCATGTTTACTGATGAGTCAAGATTTGCTCCGGAAGCCAGATGACAAGCGTATAAGGATATGGTGTAAACAAGGGACACGCAATCAACCCCAAAACATCACCGAACTTCACGCATTCCAAGGCAGAAGCATTATGGTGTGGGCAGGGATTTCATTAGGATACCACACCGACCTGCATATCTTTAAATGGGGTTCCGTGACGGCTGTCCGGTGTCTATATGAAAACCTAGACCCCATTGTGAGATTGTACGCTGCAGCAGTTGGCCCTACTTTTGTTTGAATGGACGATAACGCACGTCCCCATAGAGCTGACATCGTCGATGTCTTCCTGGAGAGTGAATTGATTGCGAGTATGGCGTGGCCAGCATATTCGCCCGACCTTAATCCCATTGAAAATCTTTGGGATGCTCTCCGCCATGCTGTATCTTCACGTTTCACACCTCCAGTCACTCTTATAGAGCTAGAAACTGCTCTACAAGAAGAATGGGGATTGCTTAGTTCTGCGGTGGTTGACCACCTTATTGAAAGCATGGTCAGACGGTGTAAACTTTGCATACAGATGAGGGGGGATCACATACCCTCTCAATGTCCTTTTTTTTTTCATTTTATGCTGTTTATTTTCACTTAACACATAGTTCTGTTTAAGCTTCCAGTATGACATTATCTGATAACTTACAAAAATTTAATATTGTTTTCATTTCTGTATATAATTATTGATTTTGTTTTATGTATAAATGTATATGCTACTTTTCTGCCAAATTTTGTGTCAATCAAAGCAGTATTTGTTGATTTTTTTGCATTTTACATCTTCATGCTTAACTTTTGGAAGTGAGTGTATATATATATATTGGGGAAATCACCTTGACAAATTTTACAGATGGAATATAACAAGTTCTTAGTTTCTTAGAATCATTGAAATATCTTCTCTTATCACCGATTTACTGTCTTCTTGAAAGAAAACGTTCCCCTTTGAAGATTTTTTTTTCGTTGAAAAATAACCAAAAGTCACAAATAAAAAGATCACACACAATAAAACATAGGGTGAATGATTTATCACTTCAATGTGACATTTTTTTCAAAAAATGCAACTGTGAATCTTGCTGCATAAAAGTTTCATGGTCATACAGAAACAAGAGACGTCTAGCATTAATTTCTTAATAGTCTTCTGAATAACACTTAGAGGTGTATCATCAGGTTAAAAAAAAGGAATGTCACACACGGTGATCTTTTCATTAACTACTGTTCTCGTCGGATTGATTTTGTGTTTCTAATATAGCTATTAGTACTTCCAGTGGGTAAGTTTTCCCAAGTGGTCTTCATCTAACACTACAGTTCACCGTCTGTCAGTCTTTAGCTGAGAATCTGAACAATGTACAGCTTCATTCCCATTGACGGGTAATAACTTTTCACGGGAATAATTCTTTTGATAATTCTATGAAACCCATAACCATGAAATCCATCTTGAAAATCTTATTTCTCTATGTATCAATTATTTCACATATTTAACCATGCTTTTGCATAAATGTCGAGAAAAACTCCTGTTTTGTTTTAAAAACTGACAATTCTGGCACTGAAGCATCATATTTATCCAAAGTAAAGTTGAATAATTCATTTTCCCCCTAAATAAAAATAATAATTCGAAATTATTTTTTTTTCGTACTTGTGATTGTAGAAAAGAATTCAGAAAGTCAAAATAACACCGAGTTAAATTTTGAAAAGTTGTCGTAATTAATTAAACTTCATGAAATAAATTAAATTTTAGTTTATGTTACTTATTCGTGTTTATCAAAAAATTTGAAATTCTTTTTAATACAAATTACCAATTTTTCAATAATTTTAAGATTCTTTCTTGAAAAAAAATTGATCAACAACTGAAGAATTCCAATTCTTTTTAAACATGGTTACGCTTTCTAACTTTTGATTGCTGTATGAAGACAAATTGGATTTCGAAATTAAATGTACAGAATTAATTCTCCTTTAAAAAAAATATTTACATTTTTAATCAGTGATAAAATCAACTATTTCCAGTATTCCCTAGGAAAAATTATATTTTAAATTCCATATGTTTCTTTATAAACTTTTAGTTCTCCTCTTAAACTATAGTTTTCTTTACTATTGTAGATACTCAATATTAAAAATTATCAGCGACTATAATATAGAGATTCGAAAAACAAGTAAAGTTATTTAACCTGTACCTAACTCTAACAACAAAGGTTCTGGTGAATGATTGATTATTTATTAAATGCGGTTTTCAAAGCGACACTAGGGCTATTGGTGACGGATCTCTTAATTTTAAATGATGGTCAAGTGAAAAGAACTACACCTGAGATGGCATCCCCTCACTAAACTACCACACCACGTCATTGGGAACACTTTGAGGAAGGCAAGTCCACGACAGATTTAACGTGCAACAGCTCCTCTACACTGCGGATTATCCGTGACAGAAAGCTCAAACTCATGACACGCCGACCAAGACTACCTTGGCCTCACGGTTGTGGTGAAAGAAATATTCCAGTTTAAAATTCTACATATTCTTTTGGTTGTTACGTACGTTGCTCTTTTCATTAATTGCATTCCCCCAACTATTGATTAATAAGTCATGTGTGCTTTTTTATTTCTCATATAACAGACACACACGCACACATTCAGAATTCCTTTTTTTCGTATATTTAGATAAGAGGAACTCATAAGGATGTGATTCTAATATTATAAAACAATAATGCATTCAATTTGTGGGTGGGTGTGTTTGGGAGGGCGTTCTTTCTTTTTCTTTTACATTACATTTCTTCGCGATTACAAGGAAATTTCAAAGTCAAGGGAGAATTTTTCTGCTTTTAAAAATGTTTTTAAGGATTTAAATGGAATAATATTTTTAAAACCAAAAAGGCCAATTTTGTTAAATAAGTTTAAAAGGATAAATTTAATCTCTTCATTTAACCTCCTGAACCAAACAAATTTTGGACTGGTTGTATGACATCAGATCTTGAAAAAATTTCCGTATTTTTCGTTTTAGTCAAAAAAATTTTATTTGCCCCGATAGTATTTCTGTAGCGTCTCTCAATAAAAAATAAGATGTTTGCACGTAAGCCAAGATGTTCCAAATTTAAGTATTTTTTTCATTTATATACAACTATTAAACTATTTTCAATATATTTTTTTTGTGCGTATTTTTAAAAATTAATAGAAAAAAAAATTTTTACATATTGGGGTCCTTCCCAAAAACCCGGAAAAAAATGATTTTTCTTTTTATTGAAAAAAAAAATATCCTTTTTTTCTTTCTAATGCAATTTAAATTTGGGTTCTAACTGAATTAGAAGTATTTTTAAAATTTTTTTTTTAAAAAATTGTTTACACCTGTCAAATCCCCAAAAAGCGGATCGCCCCCCCCCAAGTCATAACAAAAGACACATTACTTTTCGCCCAAAAAGTTTAAAATTTGGGGGAATTTTTTTGATCACAACATTCAGGAAAAAAAAAAATAGTTTTTAGATGGTTATTTTTTTTCCCATGCTATATTTTTACCTCATTAAAACAACCGTTTTTCGTGTGGTAGTGTTTTCCCTCAAAAAAAAAAATAAAAAGTTTAAAAAAAGTTTTTAAAAAATTGGTTAAATAATAAACGTGTAAAAACGAAAATTTGGAAAAAAAGTACAAAAACAAACTTTCCTTAATCGTTGCATAACAGTCACACATTTTAACAAAAATAAAGTTTCAATTTGTTTTTAAAAAGATGTTTCTTTTTTTTATTCATTTTGTTTCTGGGGTACTGACATTGTACCGCTCTCGCGTCTTTTCTTAACATAACTCCTATGTTCTTTGACCCCCGATTATAAAATTTTTAACAATACCAAGAAGAAAAAAAGATAATATGTAAAAAGAAAATACTATAAAAAAGGGGAAATTTGATAAAGATATAGCGGCAACTTTGAATAGTTTAGGGGGAACATTCTGATCGTTAGTGCGGCAAGTTTAAAGATAATTTAGTGTGGAATCTTGTAGATCAAGAGTTTGCGTCCATGTTTTGGAAAAAAATAGAAGTCCTATATAAAAAATTGGAATCTTCATATATAAAATAAAATTTAAAAAATCTTATAGTAAAAAGGGGATCGCAAAGGTAATATTTGACATAGGTATTTAGATGAATCGATTTTTCTATAAAAGATAAAGGATCTATTGCTGATCGACTTAAATACACGGTTTAATTGGG
>BMAV01015971.1:31213-59343 GCA_019973955.1 Trichonephila inaurata madagascariensis
TAATACAGTATAAAAAATTTTCTACTAACTGTACATTTTTTAAATTCTCCATATTTATAGGTCAAGACCTCTTTAGCTTCATGCTTAACTAATTTGGACTTTTTTTTTAACTTTTTGATGTTTTCTGGAGAGTTTTATAGGCTACAACAATTGTCGTTTTTAGTGAAATTTTGATGAAAAATGGCAGTTGCACAAAATTCTAATAAATGTATTCAAATAATATTTATACAGTACATGTATTACATCTTTATATGTGTTAGAAATTAAAAGATTTGTAATACTTTTGAAAGTTTTTTAAATATGCCAAATGTTATGCAAAAACACGATTTTTTAAAAAATTAATGATTTTTTTTTCATAAAAAAGCAATAAAGTACATAAATATGTACACAGAGATTAGATTTTGATTCATAACACAGATAGAACTAAATAAAATAGGTTCTGAAAATTTCAATTATATATCTTAAAAATATTTTGCGTAGGGATCTACTTCCGGTTTTGTAAACTTCATTTCCGGTTTACAAATTATGCTATAACTTTGCTTCTAGGAATAGTAGAAACAAAAATAAAATGTTTTTGGAATCTTAAATGTATGGGATATAAAACAAAATCATAAAAGGAATTTCGAAAATATTCACCAAAACGGCGAATTTTGGGTAATCACATACCTTAACAATTTTTTTCATTTCGGGCATTTTCGCTTAAAGAAATCACTAAGCGTATCAAATACTTCCCTAAACCTTTTTAAGCTGTTGTATTACGAGAGCCATCTTACTTCAGTGTAAATTATAAGGCTCACAGGGTCTTCATTTTGTTCTTCACAAAATAACTTGAAGAGATGTTTGTATTTGGCATTAGCTTTAATAGCATCGATACACTTTATAACTAAAATAATTATTTAATTTAGAACAGGTGAAATGTTTTTAGATAATAGGGGCTTACCGTGTAAATGACGTAATAAACAAGAAGCATATTTGGAATATCATCGTTCATCAATTTTAAGCAACCATTTTTCTTTCCCATTATAGTAGAAACACTATCTGCAGCACAAGATGTTACATTTTTCATTGATTTATTATTGGCTTCTAAGTATGTTTTTATTTTATTCAGAACAACATTTCCTTATCAAAATAACCTTTATCAATGTATTTTACGTACTTTTGAAGTACAGCCTCACTGTCTAACAATGTTTATACATTCTATAGTAGCGAAGCATTTCGTCTATTCTTCTGCTAACAATGTTTTTACTTAAGGGCATAGCTTTGGCGTATTTGTCATCTTTTTCCAGAAAAATTTTAATAAATATTGATATTGAGGGTTTAATTAAATTCTCCCCTGCAGTATGATTTTATTCAGATTTAGCGATGAGTAGCGAAATATGATAACTAGCCTCAATAGTACGATTGGCAGTTGCATTATGAACAGTAGAGATCTTAATTTTACTCTTTTTTTTTTAAATTGAAAAAGTAAGATTGTGTGATATTGAAAGAAATTCTAATCTAAATTAATATTGGCATGATGTCTTGAATTAACTCTTAACTTCGCAATTTTTTAAATTTCTATGAAAAAATTATATCAGCTAGTTCTCAAGTAATAATAAAAGGTTAAAATATGAAAAAAATTAGGCAGTTTTAAATTAAATTTCAGTCAATTTTTTTCTTTGTTGCAGAAGTGCAACATTGTGCAGTAATGCTGTAAATTACAAAACTTTTTTTTATATGAGGATTTTATTATTCATTGTTATATACACAATGGAAATAATTAAAGTAGTTATTGACTTTGTTGTAACAAAGTCCTACTTTAAACTTTTCGCACTCAGTTTCAGTCTAGCCCTTGCAGTTTAGAAACTTGCACCGTATTCGCTTTTCTGACCATATTGGCCAATGACTTATACTATCTCTACGAATGTCCTTACATGGTAACGTATGGGCAGTCCATTTACATCTTTTAGTCGGAAACATTTGTTCTATTGAAGTATTACTAGGTCTTCGACTTTTAGCAATTTGATTGTACCCCATTTTTCATGATCATGATGCAACTTCAGATTTGAACTTTTGTAAATTCATTAGATTTTTTTTATATTTTCAAACTTCTTATCAGTTTCCGCTCTCTTGTACAGTAAACATGCATTTACGATAAATAGATCTAACAAATGAAAAAATAATTATCCTATACCATTTCTTGCTTCTCATTAATATTTTGTGTCGAGCTATTATGCTATCAAGTAAGTCAAATCCTCCCAGATGTGACAAAATTAGCATGTATTTCGTTGCAGTAATCTTTTTTTTCTCAGATAAGTGATTTGTAGGTAATTAATAAAAATATTGAGTCTGTTAAATTAAAATAAATCATATGCTGCAGAAATGCAACAGTGGGAAGTTAAGTGTTAAAATGCGCTTCATGATGACCTGTTTCATTGATTTGTTGGTCAAGCATTGTTGGCATTAAAGACAAAGGTAACTTTTCATCGTAAACAGCGGTTGTGAAACCAAATTTTAAATATTCCTTCGAAAACTGATGAACTTTCTTCATACTTGCACCACTCATTTCCCTAAAAATTAAAAAAAAATTAAGAACTTAACATGAACTATGTGTGAAGTAAATGTAGATTAAATATGTATATTAACCTGTGATTGAGACAAATATACTCTTTATGGATAAGTTACAGAGTTTTGTTTCATGACGAGTATACGCGACATGCGTAAAAAGTATTGACCATTGGCTATTTAAGTTGTAATTTTTTATTAAAAACAAAACATATTCTCCAATTTCAAGATGTTTAGAATATTTTGACGCCAGGCCAGAGTAAAAAAACATAAAATAAGGAAATATGAAAAATTAAAGTTGAGAACCCATGCGTCCTTATGAACCAGCTGAAACAACGTATAAGTTTGCATAACAAATCTACACTGCTGTGTGGCCACCGTAAATGCAACACCAAGAAAGACAAGAGATAGAACAACAAAATTCATTTTGTAGATAACATGTTGACCAACTATCAAATGATTAAATTTATAGACTTCTATTAAGTGTGGTTCATGCCAGAATCAGTAGCCAGAGCAGCCGCCATTGTTGGAGATCACCGCTGCCACACGCCTTGGCATTGATTCAAAGAGACTTTGGATGTGTTCTTGGGGTACAGTTATCCATGCAGCTTCCACACATTGCCAAAGTTGATCTGGTGTGGCATCTGGGGGTGTAATCTGAGCAACCATGGACCACATGTTTTTTATCGGCGAAAGATCCGAAGAGCGAGCCGGCCAGGGAAGCAATTCAATCTGGTGATTGACGAAAAACCTCTGGACAATGCGAGCCCCTTGTGGTCGCGCATTATCCTATTGAAATATGGCTGGGGCCAAGCCCTGAAGGTAAGAAAGGACAACTGGCTCCAAAACCTCGGAAATGTAGCGCTGGCTGTTTAAAGTACCTGCAATGCGTACTAGAGGAGTGCGAGAGTGATATCCAATACCGCCCCATACCATAATAACCGGTGCAGGATCAGTGTGGCGGCGCATAACGAAATGTTCAGCATCCTCTCTCCACGGTGTCTCCTGGCTCGAATCCGACCATCGTGGTGTTGGAGACAGATACGTGACTCGTCAGTAAAGATAACTTCATTCCATTCTGCCACCCACATCCTTCTTTCATCGCACCATTGGCGGCGGAGACGTCCGTGGCTCTGCGTCAAGGGTAGACCAAGCAATGGACGTCTTGCGGACAGACCACACTGCTGTAAACGGCGTCGAATGGTACGCGCAGACACTGAATGATGCGTTACAGACTCAATGGCTGTGCTATGGCTTGTGATGTGACTGAGCGATCCGTTATTGCCATGCGCACAATTTGCCTATCCTTACGTGAAGTAGGCAATGAGGTGGATGCGATCGACCACGTCGGTCCATCGTACCCTCCTGCATCCAACGGTCACATATCCGCATTACAGTTGTTTGGTTTCGTCCAACACGACTACCGATTTTCCTGAAAGATAATCCACAATCTCGGTAGGCCACTATCCTTCCTCTCTCGAACTCGGATACTTGATCAAAAGCTGATCGCTGTTTTCTACGAAACATAACTGATCGTTTTTTGAAAAAACCGGAAGAAAAACACAATTGCCAAACTTGAAATCATCGAAATCTCCAAGCCTTAAATAGCACTTTGAGGTGGAGTCACAGGCGTGCGTGATGTGTAACTGCGCTGAAATTCTAATCATTTGCATATCTCCCCTCCGCTAATGCATGTTGTAAATTTCATGTTATTTGCTTGCTTCCTTCAGGGTGTTGCATTTACGGTGGCTAGCAGTGTATTTATGTGGTATGATAATGTTTCTTAGATGTTAGTCTCGGAGTGGCAAAGGCAAAATTTTTATTTAATTTTTATTATCGAACGCCCGTACTTGGCTACTTGACCATTTGACACCAAGTTTAAACAGTACCGACTGACAATGTCATCAGTCGGTTATTCATCGAGTCCAGTGCACTGGAGCAGGTGATTGACATCCATTCTGAAATAGCCGTGGAGTTGGCAGACCTCGTCAGCAGCCAGGCCAAGCCAGTGAAGGTATACTCCCAAAAAGCCATGTCCGGTGGTTAGGTGAAAGCGGGTAACAGCCTCGGTGCTCTCCAGGTACCTCGGTATTGAACCCACAGTGGCCAGAGTTTCCCATGGCTTTCCAAGGCTCTTGGGCTTTTGGGTCAAGTTAGTATACTTGTCAATGAATGTAGAAATGATGCTCTTTGTTCTTCTGAGAGTCAAGGTGACTACCGGTTGAGATGACTCGGCTCTCTTCTTGACTTTTTGGTCGGATATCTCATTGCCGGGAATCCCAAAATGACTTGGGACCCACTTTACGGCCACAATCGAGCCATATGAGATTAGTGCTGTAACATTAGTTAGTCATTGAATTGTGTTAAAGCAGTTAGTTGGTGTATTACTGCTTACAGTTTGGGAGTCTGAAGAAGGCAAATTTTGTAGGAGCTAGGTCAGCACCTAGTAATGGATTGTAGCTTCACAGACAGCCAAACCCTCACCATCGTAGTTGGTGGCGTTTTTTCCCAGGGCCACAATGAGCACTCAAACAGCCAACAGAATCATCTCACCCTGGCTTCGTTTGTTTCTCGCAGGTATGAGCCTTCAGTCTAGATATGGACCCACTCATTCGTTGGATATCTTTGTTCAATCGTTTCCAGAGCACTGGATCTTAGCTCGTGAGGAATGGCATCAGCCTTATTTGATGTCATGTTAATTAGGTTGAGCCTTTTAGATGGAAGGGCAGTAGTAACTGTGGAGTATAACTGTATAGGAGTACGGCGAGTCATTATCAGCGGAAGTTTTTGTTTCTTCAAAAGAAGTTCCGAAAAGAAGGCAAAAGTTGAAGAATTGTTTCTTACTAATTATTTTTTTAATACTTACTTTTTTATTTTTTCATGCGTTTTTCGGGTAATATATACTTATGTTAACCAACTAAAAATAAGTTTTAGTTACAAAATTGCTAATTTTATAAAATAAACCCTTCTTTTTGATCAAATGTTTTAACTGCGACAGTTACTCTGCGATTAACGAGTATACTAGTCATCACTCGATTTCCGTGACACTCATAGTAGCGCCCTATCAAACGAGGGCACCTCAGTTAACTGTAAAACAATCATACTTTTTCGCATGACGAATTTTTCTGGAAAATGATTCTTCTAAAAATGAAATTAATAAAAATTACTCCAACTGAATTTACTCTTATCATTTATATATCACTACTATTTATTCAAATTAAGTATTTTTTTAAATTACAGGACTTTAATAACAATTTTAGAGACGTTTATTTTGAATTAACACCAATGATTAATAATGAAAGACACTGTAAAACACTGCAAAAATTTAGATCCCAGCATTAATTATTTCGTACCATTCAAAACAAGTAGCATGGCTGTGTTTGGAAAGAATATTTTATCGTTAAACCGACATATATTTGGTACATTTCTTACAGTTTGTCTCATATTACACAAACAAGTAATGAAAACTATTATTTTATAATTGGCTATATTAGAAATAAATACATAGTTTACGATCTAAATGAGTAATTATTCGAATTGCGCCCCTTAAGAATCAAATTGAACCCTTGTGGGGCGTAGGCCCTACTTCGAGGAACACTGCACGAGAGGAATTATCTTTTAAAATGTGTCAAAGGAGTTGTCTGTTGTGTACATATTTTTCAATTATTTTTTCATATTTTATTGTCATTTTTTCAACGAAAATAAAAGTGTAAGACATTTTTAGATTCAGAAAAATATGCACTATTTTTTAAAACTAAAATTGAAAAATCAGTTTTTTGAATGTGTGTAATGTCCTGGTTTCCTAACATAAGGGTTTGTCTTTGAAAAAACTAATTAATATATTTTTAAAAAATTTCTCTTCAGTATAAATATAAATGTATAATTAATATACAGTCAAAATCTTTTGAGTCTTTGTGTTTAATAGTTTCTGAGAAAAAAGGTATGTGATGATGCATCAAATGTGATGTTTATTGTCATTGCGAAAAGCCTGCTACATAGCATAAAATTACATAAATTTCATTATTAAAAACATAAAAACGGTTTTATTTTGTTTGTTTCAGACATCATTTGTTCAGTTTAGAGTAAGTTTTGAAGTTTAAAACTTAGAAATTGTGTCTGAAACAACAAAACCTAATGAAAACTTTAGAAATGTCGTATAATTAGGTATTCCCAAATTCCTACCAAAACCCCATTGATACATTTTCACATTATATTTATGATACTTTATTGTCAACTTTGATGTTTCTAATGCATGAAAGCTAAAAATTCTTGAAAAATTGTTACAGAACTTGAGGAAAATCATGTAAATGCTACAAAATGTCGCGTTAGAAAAAAACTGAAAAATAACATGTGTATATTTTCTGAGCAATTTAAGACTTTTTTGTTTCCTATTATACATAAAATACATTGTGTGTGTTAGTGAGAAGATTCTAATGCTTAATAAAATGGGAGAAATACATGTTGTAATTCATAATTTTTGCGATGAAGTGACATAACATAGTAAAAATGCAATTTTCTCAAAAATGATGTTTAAAAAACTGCGTGTACATTTTTCCCAGAATCTATACTGTTTAAATGCATCTGTAATGTTCTCATGTTATTGATTTGTAACTATATATAGTGAAGTGAATTTTTTGACATATTCCTAAAATATTTTGCTATAGACCAAATATAGTGTCAAAAAAGGACAATTTTCAAGAAATTCAGAGTAATTTTACTTAAAAGTATGTTTTGAAAACCTGAACAATATATGTTCGATAAATCTCACTTCAGGATAAATATAAATATTTATTTATGATACAGACAAGGTTTTAGCTTTAGCTTTCAAAACGTTTTTCCATATATACACAGAGATAGCTGATATGCGATGATTTTTGACGTTGTATGTAAAAAGCTTGTAATATACATAAAAATACAAACATTTCATGTTTAAAAACATAAAACCAGTGTTATTTTGACTGTTTTAGAAATCATTTGACAAGTTTGGAGAAAGTTTTAACATCTGATACTTTTAAAAATACTGTTTGCATGTGGATATATAAAATTTTAATGAGAACTTTCGAAATGGAGTCTAGTCATGTATTCCCAAATGCACATCAAAACCATATTGATAATTTTCACATTATATTTATGATGATTTATGGTGAACTTTGGTATTTTTAATGCATCAAAGCTAAACATTCTTCAAAAATTGATAAAGAATTTAAGAAAATTGATGTAAATACTACAAAATATCTCGTTATACAAAAACTGAAAAATGTTATGTATGTATTTTCAGGGCAATTTGAGTATAAAATAGGAAACAAAAAAGTCTTAAAATAAATATAGAAGCTAATGTTGAACAAAATTGTCAAATACATGTAGTATTTCAATATTTTTGTGATGAAGTGACATTTCATACTAAAAATGCATTTTTCTCAAAATGATGTTTTTCAAACTGCTTGTACCCTTTTTTCAGAATATACTGCATGAATGCAGGTGCAAAATTTTTACTACATATTAGTGATATGTAATTATATATAATGAAGTGAGTGTTTTTAAATATTCTCAAAATAATTTGCTACAGAGCAGTTATCGTAACAAAAAATGACAGTTTTCAAAAAATTCATTGTTATACTCTTACGTTGCTTGCTTTTGAAAAAACTAAACACTTTGAAAAAAATCTTTTTGAAAAAACTCACTTAAGTATGTATATAAAAATCTAATTAACCTTCTACACGCCAATGTTCCATTATAGGAACATCAAATTTGAAATTTTCTGAGAAATTCAATTTTATCTTATTGTTTCGTAAAAATTATTTTGAACACAAAAAACAGGAATTAATTTTTTGAAATTGAAGTATTGTTGCTAAAGTAAATTGTGTCTCTGAGAAAAAAATTCTAAATTATGTAGTTTTTTTTACTTTTGTTTGAGTGAAGTTCAAAATTTCATATAAAATACAAAATTTATGTATAAAAAAATATTTTTATTATTTAAAAAAAATTAGTTAAAAATGATCATTTTAACTACAGACTGCAAGATATCATAAAAAATATCGTTATTTTTTACTATCCGGTAAGAAATTTCAATGTTCTATAGAAATGGAATATTGGCTTGTAAAGGTATATATTTTTTAACACAATATGTGGGTTATTTTGTTTACAGTTCACAGAAGAGCGGATAAAGTTTTCTGAACACTAAAAACTTTAAGTATGTGTTGGAAGAAGATATTTATATGACTGTTGACTTTTGTTTCGCGGCTCCCTCTCTCAAATCTCCTTTGTTTCTGGACAATTTCAAGGGAAATTTTTTATCTGCAGCAAAACTTCACGTGCAATTGTTCACAGTTAGAAGTTGCGAATGTCTGATTTAGAGAGGAAAATCATGTGATAAGATCTTATATTGCCTTCCTACTTTTTGCGTATTTTGTGTGCCGTCAGTTAGTGAAGTGGCCGCGGTAGCCGAGTCGTATAGGTATTGGACCGTAGCTTACCTTGTCATGAGTTCGAGCCCAATACCACCAAAGACCCGCCGTGTAGGGCAACGATGCACGTTAAATCTGTCGAGAGCTGAAACGTCCTCCCGTTGGTGTGGTGTGGTAGTTAGGAGAGGGGGGTGCCAGCTCAGGTGTCGCCCACGTCACTTGACCATGGTTCAAAATTACGTGGTCCGTCGCCAAAAGCCCTCGTGTAGCTGAACAGTGCGACGTTAATATTCAATCAATCAATCAATCAGTCAGTTAGTGAATATCCATTACGCTGATAAGATGTCGCATTCAATGCCATTCCGGACTGTAGAAGAGGCTTTGGAATATTTTTATACACTATCAGATGAGGAAGAACCTATTGATATTTGTCAGTTGCCCCCAGAAGAAAGTGGGTGTTTGACTGGCAAGGAAGATAATGATGAGGGGATACTTTTCAGTTTGTTCTACCAGCAGATGTTTGTAGCAAAATCGAAATTCCTACAAACATAGACGATAATGAAATATCTCATGAAGGCAAGAACCTTCAGCCATAAAGGGAATGTCGAGTTGGAAGGGAAAACTCACAAGTCAAATGAAATAAATGTTGAACTTCGTTGGAGAAAAAAGTTAAATTTTAACAAAATCTCAAAAACTAGCAGCACTGTAAATATATGTGAAAAATTTCCCCAGTTACCTTATCTCCAATTGAAATTTTTCACAAGTTCTTTCTCACAGAATATCTGCTGTATTTAGCAAATATGACAGGATTATATGTAATGTAAGAAGAAGGTTTTTTACTGTTTTTTGGATTACTTTTATTTAGAGTGTACACACATCACCTACACTTGGAGAAGATATATACTGGAACACACAAGAAGATTTATCAGCCTCGATTGTTTCTACTGAACTGACTAGAAGTAGATGCAGAAAGATAAAAAAATTCTTTCATATTATCGATAATAACAAGTTGACATCTGGAGATAAAAAGGGAAAAATTTATCCTTTTTATGCAGAAGTTTAAAAAATGTTCAGCAGTTCGGCATCTTTCATTCTAAACTGAGTATAGATGAATCGATGGTCCCTTATTACGGTCACCATTCAGCCAAAATATTCATTAAAGGCAAACCGATTAGGTTTGGATATAAAATATGGATGTTGTGCTCCAGCATATATTTATCCTTACTCAATGAGTATTTATTGTGGAAAATCCAGAAATAGAAAACTCTCCTCTTGGATCGAGCGTAGTGTGGGAACTTTTATCCAGTGTTGGTAGTCCCAACAACCATGAAATATTCTTTGACAGTGTGACGGCTCACGCGTCCTTTCTCTAACATAACCTCTGTGTTCTTTGACGGCCACGATTAATGGCAAATCTTTTCCAACCCAAATCCAAGAAGTGAAACACGAAGGATAGATGCAAATAAGATAACCTTTAAAAGGACAGAAGTTTTAGTAAGCGCGATGGCAATTTAGAGAAAGTTCAGTTCAGAAAAGATAGAAGTGTTAATTGACGGCCTACCCAAGAATCACGGAAATCTCGCCATTCATTCAAGGTACATACCATTGTACGCGAGTCTAGATGAATATCTGAAGTGGATTGGACGTTGCTTAGAATTCAAGGTAGGAAGATTATATTCTGAATGCAAATGTATTATTAAGATTGAGAGTAGGCGGATATAATATAATTATATAGATAAGTGATCCAATTGAGCGATCTGTGTTAATTACGGCTACGTGTTTTGGTTTATTCTCACTTAATATAAGTTTGTTCGATATATAAGTAATTTAAGTTAAACTCTTAATAAAAGTCATATTAAGAATTCTAAAATGTCTCATATCATTTCGAGAATCCCACACCTCTAACTTACGCTGAAACCCCACGATATGGTCAACGAAGATCGACCATATCACAATGGCGCCCGAACCGATATAATTTATATGACTCTGGGTTAGGTAATGCAGGCGGGTTTGGTATTTTACCAGAAATGTGCTTTTCCGGGTCCGAGAATGTTAACGAATTTCTCGAGGCCATAGACAATCAAATAAAATTACTAGAAATTCCTAGTGATTTAGCATGTGCTTATTTGAAAGGTCACCTCAGGGGAAGGGCTCAAGATTGGTATCTAATATTCGGATCAGTGTTAGTGCAGGATACCGCCACGGATTTCGCGCAGCTAAAGGCAGAGTTAGCGAAAGCTTTCCCCGCAATCAAAAATAAGAAAGAGTTAGAAGCGAGGTTTTTCGCGTCCCAGCAGGGAATAAATCAGGAACCAACAGATTTTGTTTACGATTTGCTCAAAATTCATAAAAATCTAGAACTAGGGATGTCGCAGGCGGATTTGGTTGATCACATTTTTTTTAGACTCGAACCACAAGTCCAGGACTATGTGGAAGTCCGAAATCCGCAGAACACGATACAACTTTTAGAAATCTTAGCTAAATTTAAAGAGAGGTATTCTTACAAATTAAACAGGGGTTTGCAGAATAGTGATAATGTGGAAAGACGGAGTCAAAACGCGCATTGGATGTCTAATTTTGATGACAATCGCAGAAACTGGAGAAATTCTGAAGTTGGGCGTAGACCAAATAATGGCAGAAATGATTCTAGAGGTATTTATGAGAATGGCCGTCAAAGTAATAAGTGGTTCGAGAGTAGGAATAGATTTCAGAATGATGATCGGAGATTCAACGAAAGGGGATATCAATTTCGAAAAGATCGAAATGATAATTTTAATAGAGGGGACCGCAGAAATAGGGGTTCGAGTGAGAATTTCAGTCTAGGCGATAGAATGCAAAGGAGACGATTGAATGTTTTGAAAGTTAATGAAGTTCAAAATAATCAAAAGAAATCGCGGCAGTGGATATACCAATTAAACTTTCTCCGATATGTATATCACCCGTGGAACTTCCCCACGTTCCTATTTTATTAAATAACACATTTTTGAAAGCGCTATGGGACACCGGAGCAATAAATTAGTTAATAAAAATAGTTTAGAACAAAAAGAACACATATAAAAAAAACAATAATATATTTTGTCTTTATTTCTCATTCTAAAGAATTTTGTTAAATCTGTATTTTTCTAGGGTTTTTTTTTTTTTTTTGATTTATTTTAATATTAGCTTTGCGAATTTCGATATGAAGGTTATTTTATTTCTTTGTCCTACTGATGTTTTCTTTTACTGAGTGCATTTCTAATAAGTGATTGTAATTTTTTGTAAATGTATAAATTTCTGTTTATAATTTGTATTTTCAGCTTAATCTGTTTTATTTTGGAATTATATTTAAAAGTTTACTTCAGACGTGGCGCCAGCAGGGGGCACCTGTCGCGGGGAACCTTTCCCTCCCATCGGGGTACATTTAAAAACTTCTGCAGGGAAAAAATGATAGATTTTTTTCGTTCACATGCAAATATTTAGTCCTTTTCCACCATCTTAATTTTTAGCTTTTTAAGGCCCATTTCAATTGCTTGTCGAGTATCATACTCCTCCCCCCCTATAACGGAGAATAATGAAACCTAGTGGGGAAATATTTAGTACCACCTCTCGATTAGATACTACTCCTTAAAAATATATATAATAATTGTGGTTTTTGAATCAAAATGTCATTGGTCATATTTTTAAAAAACATGTGAAAAAACTAAGTGGTACCCACCAATGTTTCATTTTTGAAACATAATAAAAATCACTAAAAAAATTTTGTTTTGAAAAAAAATTTTTTTTTATAGATCTTATATTTTAAATTTTATTAGTTTCTATTAATTACCTTTCAAACATAGTGAGACATGTAAAAGGTTAACACACAGACAAAATTTTAAATCCTTAAGAGGATTTGGTACCCCCAAAATGACCGACCTATCGTTTTTTTTATTTTTATTTAATCTTATTCTTTGCATTATTATCTTTCGATTGATATATCATTTGTGCAAGTAGGAAAGTTAGAAGTTGAAGAAAACTTCATTTGAAAACAAACTAGGCAATTCGGCCATGCCCCCTTTTTAGAAAAAAAAAAGCTAAAAAAAGCGTTATAAGAAAATCTATTTTATAAAGAGAAATAATAACTATAAAAAAAGAATGTGTAATATATAAAACAGAATATTTTTGAGGCAATACAAAATAATGTAATTTTTCTTTGTGAAATGTGTGCATTTAAAATTTTTGAATTAAGGCTTTTTATATTAATAATTTCATAATTTCAGTTCTTATTCCTGGTATGTTTTTCATACAAATGTAATACTTCAATATTATGTAAAGAAAAAACTAAACTTCCTGCCGAGTCAGAAAAAAATTTTTTTTTAACATTTTGCTTGAATTTTCTTGTGCAATTAATATCTTCTTAAAATTGATCATTTATAAAAATGTATGGGTTGAAAAAATACGAAAATGCAATTATTTTCAAGAAAATATATAAGTAATATCTTAAAGTGGTATTTTAAATTTATTTAAGCTTATAATTTTTTTTTCCGAATTATAAACTTTAAAGTGGTTTTTCTCAGTTTGTGTTTTTCTAAACATTAGTGCATTCAAAATGTGCTACTTACTCCTTCCTCAAATACTTACCAATCACTTCTATTTTTTCCTGTGTGTTGCATATAAAGCATGTAACAAAATTAGGGATCCATTTTGCTGTAAATTGAATACTTTTTTTAAAAAATTAAAATGTAAGAGATATTGGCTTTTTCGTTGATTTTTAGCATGCATATCAACATTTTATTTTTTTCTCAAAAACGCGCGAATTTATTGTAAAATTGATTCCTAAAGTTGTTTATAACATGCATAAGAATATTACAAAAAATTTCAGGTTAAAAAATTAATAATTACAAAAGAAGTATAATTTTAAAATTTTCCAAATTTTCTTAAAAAAATTAAAAGTTTTAAAATTGTGTGAATAATATGTGAAAAATTTCATCTCGTATCATTTTCTGGAATAGAAACACTATATAAAATGTTAAAATATAATTTTTAAATACATAAAGAAACTAGCTGAAAGGGTACCATGTCCTCTTAAATTTAACAGTTTCTGAGAAAAGTTACACAAAAAAGCTTAATTTTACATTAGCGGCATAGGGTGTACCAACTAACCTTAACACGAAAACATTTCCCTTCTATGAAGAAAATACGAAAAATACCAGTTACACAGGCAAGATTTAGGAGGAGTGTGAAATGAAAGAGAGGTGGTTTCAGATGTTTTGTAGAAAGAGGAAGCTAACTTGTCTTTAAAAATACCCTTGGAATTGCTCGTGACACGAGCCAATTTTGTTTATCTGAGCTACTTCTACCCATCACCCCTACAAACTGCACACAAAACATCCAATCTCTCATCAGTTGGTTCGCGTAGAAAGCTTTTCAGTAAGTTTGGTTCGCAATTTTTTTACTATTATAAAAGAATTTTTTTTATGAGAGCACAGGTAGAAAGTAAACTGTTCTTTCGCTTAAAATGAAGATACAGCTTCTTAAGGCTGCTGATCAAAAACAGAAAACGAAAACAGAAATCTGTAAATGTTTTGGTATTGCTTTCATTAAGTTTTTGTGAATTTTTTAAAAATTGATTTTTTGAAACGTATATACATATCTATGAAATAGAAAATGTACTCCAATAAATTCAATTTGTTTAAATATAGTTTTTTTTTTTCAATATCATTTAACTCGAAATTCTTTAACCGTGAAAAAATATTTCAGTACCCTCAGTTTTGTGTTAAACGATTTTCATTGTCTTAATACTTTACAAAAAAAAAAGGAAATAGTAAAATAAAATAAATTCACTATAGTTTGTGTACTGTTTTATATATACGCAAAAGTTTCTTTTCTGTTTGTTAAATACTTTTTTTAAAAAAAAAATTGGTATATAAAAATAGGCATGTATTATGAGATCTCAGAATTTATGTCCAACTTAAATATTAAATATTAAAAAAAATTGAACTAAAAAATTATTTTTGTATTTCTACCGAATGATTGAAATATCTTTATTAAAATCAAAAAATTCTACGCTTTATTGGAAATTTTTAAAAATATATGACCCGAAAACAAAGAGTCTTAATTTTGGCATTTTACTCTATCGAGCAGTCCTGGAACCCTTAATATCACACAAGGTTTATTGGCATTGTACCTTGTAATGCTGGAACCTCGGGCAGTGATGAGGAAGACACCTGTGCTGTCATTCATCTTCCCCACAATCACACCACACAAACGGGACGACATTGAGCCTTGTCAGACTTGACATCTTCCCCCGCATTACGACAAGTCTTTTGTGGCACCAAGACTCGAACAGACGAAACTCCAACCACGAGTTCGTGACCATAACTACTAGGCTACCACGCCCACCCGAAAGCAAGCAAAGTGGTGTTTCTCTCAGTTTGCTTCGAATTTGGAAAGAAGCGTTCTTTTGAAAACGGCTTTGGGATTTGAAAGAAGTAAATCGAAATATATTGTCGATATAAGTGAGAGTTAGTATGCTTCAAAACCATTATGAACACAGCCAATCATTCTCTAGAATGTCGTAGAAGCATTCTTTAGATCAAGATACATTCTTATAAGAAACGGTATATTCTGAATTGATATTCGGGGCCATGGTAGCCTAGTAATTAAGGTAACGAACTCGTGGCCGGCGTGCCACGTGTTTGAGTCTGTGCCTCTGAAGACCCGCCATGTAGGTAGGGGTGATGCACGTTATCTATTGAGAGTTCAAACGATTTCCCGTTGCTGTGGTGTGGTAGTTCGGAGAGAGGGTGCCTGCTCAGGTATCGTCCTCATCCCTTGGACATGGTTCAAATTGACGAGGCCCGTCGCAAAACCCTCGAGTAGCTAAACAGTGCGACGTTGATATTCACTCACTAACTCACTCACACGAAGGGACATTCGAAAGCTGTCTTGTCTTAAATAGCAGAATGATCTTTGACTTGGTGATACCCAAGTGCACACAATACGTACATACAAAAAAAAAAAACGTGCTCTTTAATTTCTGGAAGGATCCCTTTTTCCATTTTGTTAAAAACATACTAATTATTTACTCCCCATCAAAATCCTGAATATGTTATTCTGCTAAACATAGTCTTCAAAATAGTTTTGAAGCTCGAAGTGAAAATATTTCTTTGTTTTGTCAAGCGATTTCTTATAAGTAGCAAAAAAGTGAGTAATTTTTCTTGGGCAATCAGTTCAAACCTGTGCATAGACATTTATTTGATGTGCCCAATCAATGTCTTACTTTAGCTCTTCAGGTCCTCTCACAACACACTTGCGCAACATCATTACGCAGCACCCCAAGTAGATATGTAAACCATTGTTCTTCTTAGACCTTTAAAAATCCGATTTGGCGTTGAAATAAAATAAGAAATATGAACATATTATCTCCCTTCTTTAGGATCAAAATTTGGAATTAACATTTTAGATGAAAATTTGGTTGATTACTGAAAACAGTGTTATACTATCTGCTAACGGTTATACGAGATTTTGAGATTCAATTTTCAAAGTTTTCCAACTCGAATACACTTTGTTCCGTTTCCTTGGTAGGTATTTCTTCGTTATAATTTTAAAGTATTTTCGGCAAAAAATGTCGTCAAATTTATCAGATTTAGAGATAAAGACTTTTATTTTGATTGCATTGATACTATCAGACACAACTATTTTTACCTGTAGCTCAAGTGAGGAAATCAATTTATTTCAATTACCAAAATACGATATTTTCTTAACTTTTCGATAACAAAATGACCAAGTTCACGTAAAATTATAGTTTCCGTTTTAAACCTTTTAATTTAAATATATGCAAAACATAAAAAGATCAATTATATCTTCAAATTCATGTATTTCAAGGTTTATTCTTATTTAAAACGTTTACAAATTTTAAAATATCTTAAAATTCAAAAATGCATGGTTTAGAAAATATTTTACTCTTAAGGCGACACGCGCGATACATTGTACACAATTTCTTTTATTTAGATAAGAATAAATTTACATGTACTGTATTCGAACACATATATAATATATATAAACATTTTATAAAAAAAAAATACTATTTTTAAACAAACAATTATTTAAAACTGTGAGTGACTTACCCCTGAAGTTGCTCCTTCCCCGTCTTGCCTACCTAAGTGTGCGGTAGGATCAAAGCAGAACCAGAAACTTCCATTTCAACTATTATTTAATTATTCAAACACACGAATCACAACAACAGTTTAATCGTTAAGTGAATGTCCTAGGAGTGATAGAGAGAAAGCAATAAACATTAAGTGAACAAGTGCAAGTAACTAATTTAATTTAACCTAATCTATATCGTTGACTACAAATCCCCAATCCACTAATTTAATACAGTGGCAAACACCACTCTTAACTAGAGCTGCGAAAATCAACTTTATTATATCTCACCTTCGTGGTGACTGTAATAGTTTCTCAGCTCCACACCTTACAATTTCAAAACTCTTTTATATAGTCAAACTAATCTACATATCAGGGTTTCTTCTTGAGAGGGATGGCTGTGAATTAAACACGAACTCTAGCCCAAAGATTCCCCAAGAGGATTAGTGAGAAGATCCTGTAAAGATCCATCACAAGCCAAAGAAAGAAGAACGAAAAGAAAACGGGATTTATTTAAGGGTCTTAATGACCCGATGGAAATTAAGTTGAAAAAAATTTGCACTTAAACTACCAAGAAATTCTCTAACTCGAAATTAGATTTAACTCACTACATAACAATACGCTACATTAAAAAAAAACACTCCAAAAACTACTAACCAAAAATTTATATTACTCGTAAAAGACACATTCACTGTACAATATTTTATTAAGGTGCACCTAATTTTGACGAGGACGAAGGAAAAACCTCTCCCAAGGGAGTGGAAAACCCGGTCGTACAAAACACATAAAACTTAAATATTTTAACATCCCTTGTCTTCTTACATATTTCATACTTTTCGAGGAAAAAAATCTTCAAAACATCATGGTCAGCCACCCTGAAATAAGAACTGCATCAGTACGTACAAAAATATTTTCAACACTACATACATACACAGACAATATTGAACTTTCACACATATGTGAAATGTCAATTATTGTTAAATATATAAACACATCATCTGGTTCTTTCAAAAAACTACCATTCCCATCGCCTCAGAGCTATTATCATTATGGTTAAATTTCCTATTTACCCAATACCTATCCCACAATACCAAAGATATATATTAATATATACACCAATAAGTGAATACACACATACACAATTATATACAATTTTAAAACATTCGTTATAAACAAACAATACAAGGAATTCTCGCACCACAGTTAAGTCTCAATAAGTAGTAAAAAAACAAATGTAAACATACAATTGCTTTCCACAGTTTGGAATAAATTTACGCATACAAAAGTTCATTTTTCACACAACCAGAAAATTGCACCGCAATGAAGTGTAAAACATTTGTACAATAAAAACTTTTTAAAAAAACAACACTTGCTTCTTGCAAAAATTCATCTGACTGCCTGTCAGTAAAAAAATAATAAATGGAACATTACAATCTGGCTAAAGCTCTGTCATCTTTTTTATTTCTTCTATGTATCCAATATGGACCTCCAATGATGTTGACCTTCTGCTTCTTAGACTCTCCTCAGGCTCCTGGCGACCTTGTCTGGACTGTCGTCAATGTCTTAAATTATCAGGAATTCTGAACTGGTCTCTTCTGGACCGGATTGGTCACTCCTGGGCTTGCACTGTTCTTCCTAAAGATCGGGAATTGACTTACCTGGTCAGATGTCCTCTGTTCCGTAGCTTGTATTGGTTGGACCTCCCTGGCTGGATCTGGCTTGACTGGAGCGGCCTTTCCTTGGCTGGACTGGCCTGGTACTTCTGGATGTAACCTGTTCATTGTTCTCCTCGGTCCTTCTGTTTCACTTTCTTGCTTGTTGTTTCGACGAGGTAAACGACGGCAGCTTTTCTTGTTGCTATCTGTTAGGCGGCCTCCTTTTCCTATCTCTATTTTCCTCCATCGACGAAGGAACACCTCTCTTGAATCTTCTGACCTCCGGTGTTTTCTTTTTGTATGGCTACTGCCGACGACCTACTGAAGATTCATTCGAGCCACTAGTTCTTTTGCGCTTATTCAACTATTTCTCTCTCCTACCGATTTTATTCCCAGCAACACTTTTTTCCCTTTTCTACCTGTTTTTCACTAGACTCACTACTCCTAAGGCCCTGCCTGCGACCGATCTAAGCTTGGTCTTCTTCACTCCGAACTATTCAACTGATATTCCGATTATTTGCTAACTGAACTATCAGCGTCCACCACACCCTCATCCTTTTTTCTCTGATGGTAAATTCGCACTTGGTCTACATTAACGGTTGCTCTTCTACCCACCTTCCAAATTACAACATTATTATTTTGCACACTCAAGACTATAAGGACCCTCAAACTTTGATATAAATTAACCACTACTATTTTGCTGGCAGAGCTTATGGGGTGCGTTTCTACAAGTACTAAATCATTGACTCTAATGTTAACTTTTTTTTTTCGCATATCCTTCTAGTGTAGTACTTCGCCCACTTTTCGTGCTGAACTCTAGTATTTTGCCTAGCTTCCCTTAATGATTTCTCAATATTGTCAACTATAAATTCTGTGACATCTGTCACAATCACAAGTTTTTGAAACGTGGTAATAAGCTTTCTGCCCAAAAATAACTCTGTTGGTGCTTTCCCCGTATTTTCGTGGACCGCCGTTCTCCAGGCGTAGGCGAACTCCTTTAGGAATTGGTCCCAAGTCTCATGATTATCATTTACGAAACTAGCAATCATTTGCAAAAGATCACGATTAACTCTTTCCGTTCTATTCGACTGGGGTCTTTAGGAGAGAGGGGGGTGCCAGTTGAGGTGTCGTCTACGTCACTTGACTATGGTTCAAAATTACGTCGTCCGTCACCAAAAGCCCTCGTGTATATATATAGCTAAACAATGAAATGTTAATATTCATTCACTCACTCGAATGGGGTCTATACACAATTGTTTAAACATGATTTATGCCCAATCTATTACTTAAATGCTCAAAAACTTAGGATACCAATTGGGGACCGTTATCACTAATCATTTTTACAGGAGCTCCATATCTCGATATATAATTCTCAAACAGGGTATTTGCAATTATTTTGGCGGAAGCCTTTCTGAGAGATATGACTTCCAACCACTTTGTAAAATAATCCGTTATTACTAAAATATATCTATGTCTTTCAGGTCGAGACACTGGGTAGGGTCCTAACACACAAATCTAATGAAACTATTTCATTCGGATAATTAATTATAATTGGTATTAAACGACCAGCTGATAACGCGTTTTTATAATTACGTTTTGGCATAAATCGCATGTCAGAACATATTGATATATAAACTTTCTCATATAGGGAAAATAATAAGCATCCCTTACCCGCAAATAAGTTTTTTTTCTTTCCTAAGTGACCAGCCATGAGCTTGTCATGAAATTCGCGCAATATATCACCCCGCAGTGATCGCGGAATATGCACTCTCAGTTCTCCAAGAGTTGTTGTATGTGCTTCACGTAAAATAACAAGCCGTCGATTAATTTAAAATCATGAGACCAATTCCCACAGACTGTCGCATTAACCGAGCTGTCATTAGGGTTTTAAATGTATCTATAGATATGGCCTAACTCAGTGCTATTTTTTTTTTTTTTTTTGTTCTGAAATCAATTGCTCTCAGGACGAAAGTACCAAATCTCTAATCACTGCACAAGCAATATTTTCGCCCACTATACTTTCAACTGGATTCCTAGACAAAATGTCTGCCAACACATTTTTCAACTCCTGGACGGTGTTCCCATTCAACTTTAAACTCGGCTAGCTGGAGTGTCCATCTAATCCTTCGACTGGATAAATTTTTACCCTTACTTAACTTAGTTAAGGCAGTATGATCCGTTATCTCTTTTTCCCGCAGTGGACCAAAATAGGTGCGAAATTTGTTTAAAGCCCAAATAACCGCTACACACTCGCGTTCGGTTACTGTGCAATTTATCTCCACATTATTGAGCGTGCGTGACGCATACGTGATGGGCCTGCGAACTTGTGTAAGCACCACTCCAATCCCAATCTAACTCTGGCGTTCAGTAAACAACTCGAAGGGCATATTAAAATCTGGTAGGTTTAGTACCGGTGCTTCCGTAATTGCGCGTTTAATAGAATCGAAAGCAACCTATGTCTCCTACAACCAAACAAATTTCCTGTTTTTTTTTCTTAAATTGATAAAATGGCTTGCAGAGATCTGCGTAACTTTTAATAAGTTTTTGATACCGCTGGCCATCCCTAGGAATTTCGACACTTCTTTAGCATTCTTTGGGGGGGGGGGTTTAACTTCTATTATTGCCTTAACTTTAGATTCATCAATGATAATCCCATCCTTGCAATTTACCAGACCCAAGCATTTTAATTTCTCGCAGCTAAAATTACACTTATCTTTGTTCAAAGTCACCTAGCTTCCTGCAACAACTTAAACACTTCCCTTAAGAGCAGTCTGTAGGGTAATAACCTTTTAAAAATTGATTTTGAGTTTCTGATATTTCTAAAATCTCCAAATTGGGACCTTTCCATTGATATAACATACAAACCATTATATGAATTAGAAGTACTTTAAAATAATTTTTAAAAAATAATAAGCTTATGAACCAAGCCCATTTGACAGATAGAAATGTAAACATTGTCTTTTTAAATATAGGGCAAAGTTGCAAAGCCTCAATTTATTTTTATTAATACGCATTAGATACCTGTATAGTAACTGCAAATTTAACTGTGTTAGATATGGAAAAAATTTTAGAGCCAAATTTGGAAGCGTGGTTTTAATTTGAATGTTATATTTAATATTTAGTGATTTTACCTACATTTAAGTCTGTTCTTCACTTTAAATTTAGTTTAAATTAGTTATTATATTACTGATTATTTAAACTCGCTAAGGCTTAATAAAGAGTTAAAAATATTTCAAAAATACTTGAAGTTACAATTATGGGCTAATTTAAGAATTTTGCATAAAAAACATGGATTAAAAATATTACAAATATTTAGTATTACAAGGTAAGATTTTTTTTATAATTCTTGTTTTCTAAAATTTATATTTTTAAAATTGTGTAAATTTACTTACCGCGTGTAATCTATGTTTCTTAAATGCAATTGTGTATACTGAAGTGACATTTTTGAAATATTCTTAAAACATTTAAATATAAAGCAGTTATCATAACAAAAAAATGAAAATTTTAATAAATTCATAATAATAATTGTTCGGTGAACTAAAAGTTTGCCTTTGTGAAAAAACTAATTATTATATTTAAAAATATTTCACTTCAGTATAAATATAATGTTTAATTCATACAAATAAAAATTTGAGTCTTTATGTTTAATAGTTTCTGAGAAAAAGGGACGAGATGATACATTAAATGTAATGTTTGTTGTGTTTGCGAGAAGCTTGTTACATACATAAAAATACATGAATTTGATGTTTAAAAACATAAAAACAGTTTTATTTGTCTTTTTAAAAATCATTTGTCCAGTTTAGAGTAACTTTTGAAGTTTAAAACTTAGAAACTGTCTGCAACAACAAGACCTAATGATTATGTTACGAAAACTTGCGAAACGTCGTATAATCTGGTATTTTTAAATACCATCTCAAATTCATACCAAAACCATATTGATACATTTTCGCATTATATTTATGATGCTTTCTGTTCAAATTTTATATTTGTAATGAATGAAAGCTACAAATTCTTTAAAAATTGGTACAGAATTTGAGAAACTTTTGATGTTTTCTCGTTAAAAAAACTGAAAACTGCTGTTCTGGGCAATTTAAGACTTTTTTGTTTACTATTTTATGCAAAATGAATTTTAAAGATGCTAATGTTTAATAAAATGGGACAAATACATATTGTAATTCATTATTTATGTGATAAAGTGGCACTTTATAGTGAAAATTCAATTTTCTCAAAAATGATGTTTTTAAAACTGTATTCATGTTTTCCTCAGAATGTAATGTATGAATGTAAAGAAATTTTTTCCCTCATGTTACTGATATGTAACTATATATATTCATGTGAGTTTTTCGGGGATTTTCCCAAAATATTTGACTGGAGTCCATATATCGTGACAAAAAATGTCAATTTTTTTAAAAATTCATAGTGATATTTTTATGTTACATGTTTTTGAGAAAACTATAAACAATATATTTTAAACATTTCACTTCATTGAAATTATTAATGTTTTTTTATTGTTCAGACCAGTTTTTAAGCTTTAATATTCAAAGGTTTTTCAATAATAGGTAAATAATTATAACTCAAATGTGTAATGCTTTTTGTGTCGATGCAAGAAGCTTGTTACATGCATAAAAATACACAAATTTCATGTGTAAAAACATAAAAACAGTTTTACTTTTGACTTTTT
This sequence comes from Trichonephila inaurata madagascariensis, assembly GCA_019973955.1. Lineage (NCBI taxonomy): Eukaryota > Metazoa > Arthropoda > Arachnida > Araneae > Nephilidae > Trichonephila > Trichonephila inaurata. Next base: position 54,604 of record BMAV01015971.1, read on the forward strand.
TAGAAATATTTTGTACAGTTTAGAGAAAATTTTGAATTTTGAAACTTAAAGAAATTGTGTTTGCATGGGAACATACAAATCCATAATTAAACTTTTCACAACGTCGTAAAATCACGTATTCCCAAATCATGATTTTTACATATTGATACATGTTTACATTATATTTATGATGTTATAAGGTCACATTGATATTTGTAATGCATCGAATTTTAAAATTCTTCACAAATTGTTACATAATTTGAGAAAATTGATGCACACACACACACACAAAATGCTAAAAAAAATCTCGTTTAACAAAAACTGAAAAATACTATATATGTATTTTCTGAACATTTTAAAACTTTTTTGTTTCCTATTTTATGCTTACAAAATTAAGAAGATACTAATGTTTAATAAAATAGGCAAATACATGTTTTAATTCATTATTTTTGTGATGAAGTGCTGTTTTACACTAAAAATGCAATTTTCTCAAAATGATTGTTTTCAAACCGCGTGTATCCTTTTCAGAGAATCTACTAAATGATTGTACTTGCAATTTTTACAGCACATAAATAATATGTAACTATACATAATAAAGCTAATTTTTTGGAGATTTTCCCAAAATATTTTGCTGAAAAGCTGTTATCGTAAAAAAATGACAATTTTCAAAAATTTCAAAGTGGTACTTTTACGATGGATTTTTTTGAAAAAAGTAAACTATATTTGAAACATTTTAACCACAGTATAAATAAAAAAAAAGACCTAATATACAGACACAATTTGAAGTTTTTATATTTAATAGTTTCTTAGAAACACAGGGATCTATAAAAAAGCTCAATTTAACATTGTCGGTGTAGGGGGTACAGACTAATCTTAAGTGCTGAATGTGGTTTGTAAATGATGGAGACGAGATAATAACGACATCCATATACACACTCACGTTCTTCCTAAATACCGTTTTGAGTATTATGTCGATAGCTTTCTGAAAATTCGGGGAAGCTTCCGAGAGGCCGAACGGCACTTGCTTAAACGCATAAGTGCCGTTTTTTGTAAAAAAAAGCCGTCTTAACTACATCACTGGGATTTACTGCCAACTGGAAGTACCCGGACCGCAGATCTAACGAATTCATTATCGCAGTTTGATTAATATTGGTGATTAAATCCTCAATTTGTGGCAAGGGATATCTAGGATACCTAGTTAACACGTTAAGTTTGTGATAATCTAACGCAAATCTATAATTTCCGGATTATCTGGAGGGGCAGTCTGTTATTTTTACGACACAAGGCCACAGGAGACCCATAGGGTGACTGAATCGGTATTATTGTACCTTCCCTTAACATCTTGTCTACTTGAAAATCGATTATTTCCTGTTTTATCCTATCGTACCGATAAGGTCTGAAACCAATTGGTGATTTATCGCCAGTGTCAATTTCATGATACAACACATGAGTGATCTCCAGCTTATCCGAAAACAGTCCCTTAAAACTATTAAATAACGTTCACAATTCCCTTTTTTGACTTTCCACTAGTTTCGTTTTTGCAATTTCTAAATTCCCCTCAATTATTGGTAACTCTTCAATTTGCGAATCCGGAATCGATAATGACTTTTTATCAAAATTCATTGTGATTTTTGATCCCCTTATAATATAAACACCTATAATACAAGGGTATTCTAAATCCACCAAAACATGAAAATTCCACTTTTTCGTAAATTCCCGAATGCAATCTGTAATTCTACCATTCCTACATTTTTACAACGGGCACCCTGTGCCATCACGACCTCGGCATGTGACTTCTTCACCAGCTTGTAAGAAAAAAAATATTTGTTGTATACTTCCTCAGGAATAAACGACTTTTCTACCCCAGTATCTGATAAGCTTTTGTTAATGTTTAATTCAACAAAATGGGCACGTAGGGAAGCTCGACACAGGGGACAAGCGCAGTGCAGCAATTCTAATAGGAGGATTCACGTCATTTTGTGTTTGATCATTTTGATCAACATGTTAAATGACCACTATGTCTTGGGTCCCCTCGATTAAAACTGTCACTTGGACCCCTACTTCCAAACTGATTGCGACCACCACGATTCTCGAACATATGATCATGTCTGTTATTACGGTTCCTGTTCTCGAACCCTTGATTGACATTGTTCCCCTGAGGTCTATTTCTGTATGCACTTCTATTAGTATCCCTTCTGTCATTTTGTCGTTCAATTACCCCTGCATCTCGCCATTTTCCATTTCTACGATTGTCATGTCGATACGATCGCATCCCAATAGCGTCTTTTACTATTATTACTCGGACCCTGGGATTTCCTGGTCGAATACCTTTCTTCAAATTTCGAGACCACTTGTAAACGCTGAGATCTAGTGGTAGGGTTTTTAACCGCAACGCATAGTCAAGAACCTGAGGTTCGAGACGATTAATGATATGTTCTATTAAATACTAATACTTCTCTGAATAACTCTGTCATTTCTAACTTAAGACCCTTTTGGATTTTTAATAAAACATAAACAAAATCCGTCGGAGCCTGACCTCTAGCTTGATAGGACGCAAAAAATCTGGCTTGTAACTCTGTCGTACTTCGCACAATCGGAAAACTCTCCGTCAACGCCTGTTTCAACTGTTCAAAATCAGTTTCATCTCTCATTCTCCACAAAAGCATAACCTAATACGTCATATCAATCCTTAGCGTGTCCCGTGAGATGACCTTTCAGATATATGCACAGGCTTAACTCATATCTCATAAAACATCAGATTGTTTTCAATACAATTTAAAAACTCAACGACATTTTCCGATCCGAAAAAAAAAGTTCACAAGCAATACCCTAAAACTTCTCGCTTTAAATACTAAAAATAATGCAATTATTTTTCATCGGAATTTTATATTATTTTTCATTATTGAACATTAATTCTAAATGCTAATTCTGTGTGAGGCGAAAAATTATAGTTCGCTTAAAACTAATTATAATATGAGCATTCATTTTAAAATATAATTTTACATTTTCGTAAATATTGTCGCACATTTGGGTTTACTCTCTTGATATATAATTCTGCTATTATATCAAGAATGTTTTAGTTTTTTTAAAAAATGAACGTGTGAAAAGCGGGTGCTTCAAACAGTACACTTTTAATGTATCAGTGCTGCACAGGGTATTTTATAACTAATTGATTTATACTAAATTAAGAGCACAAGTTTAATAAGTATTAGCGACTTCCATGAGCTTGTCTTGCAGAGAAACGTTTTTCAAAGGAAGGTTTATGATTAGAAATTGACACTGAGTTATTTTTCTATATTTAGCTGAGATCTATAGTTTGTATTCAAAACAGCCACCGCATTTTGAAATATGTTCCAATTTAAAAATTAGAGAAAGAAAAGTAACATAATAATTATCCTATTACTTAAAAGTAATTTACTTAAAATACACTTGCCTCCGAAAGTCTGCGTACAGGCAATCCTATTACGTGTTTATGCTATAATTATTATTAAAATCTCGCTTTAGAAAATCAAAACACTTGTCAGGGATTCTTCAACATTTCCTTTTCCAAACAACAGCAACAAAATTCATTTTAACAAGAAAATACAAGAATGATCAACAAATAATCACCACCAATTCGCGCCAAAAGTCTGCGTTCACTTACAAAATAGAGCTTTTAAAACCCTTTTGTTATAAATTAATTGCACTAAATAATGTTTTTAAGTAATTATAAGCTTTTTTATGTTTTATTTAGAATATGAGATATTTAAAAGCTTTTGTGATTCCATGGCAGGCAACAGGATATAGATCGATATATTATTCAAAGAAAAATCATCATAAATCTTAAGAAAATGGTAGAAATTTTTAAACCAATATTTGAAAAAGTTAATAGAAAACAAATCGAATCAAAAAGGGTTAAAAAACTACATATCAAATAAAACTTTAACGTCCAAGCAAAGATCCGGCCACCCGTTTGGAGTGTCACCTCGAGACTCTTGCTTTGTAATACGCCCTATAAAAATAAATCCTAGACTATAAACTTCAAAAATAGCTAAAAGTGTGGCTGAGATCTTGCGAAAAGGTGTGACTGGAACCGCAATTCGAAGAACACTGAAGAAGGATGACTATCATGGCCGAGTTGCACTCAAGAAACCATTCATTTCTCGAGTGAGCAGAGCTAAGAGATTGGCTTTTGAAAAAAACCCATCTAAATACGACACATAGTTATTGGAAAAATGTAATATATTCAATTGAAATTTCTATTTGTAATTTGGCATCAAATAGAACAAAAATACACCTGTAAAAATTCCTGGACAGATCTTAAGTTTTCCGACTACATTCGGAACCATGATTTTAAAAAGGCGCATAAATGGTTAATGTTCATGATATTTAGTGTCACTTAAGATTAGAATACATGTATAAAATTGTTTTAAGGACACATTCCGATAAAAAAATTATTTAAATACAATATTTCGGCAAAAAATTAACTTAGTGTAACCTTTTTTCAAAATATTCTCCTTTTCTGAAAAATGCTTCTGTTACAATAATATTTTGCCAGTATATAGCTCAGACCTCTGTACAGAGGTTCAACTATCAATTTTGAAAATATTTCATTATTTTCAGAGTTACAACCATTTGAAATAATTTTATAGGCGTTTTTTTCTTAAACGTTCTCCCCTCTGTTGTCATAAAACATGGATAAACCCACTTCTAAGTTATATATTTCAAAAGTTCTAGTTGAGCCTCTGTACAGAGGTCTGAGCTATATACAGGCAAAATATT
>BMAV01015971.1:64343-84742 GCA_019973955.1 Trichonephila inaurata madagascariensis
GAATGTTTAAAGTATCATTTTGAGGTATATAAAGATAAGCAGGAAAATATCAGACAACAGTATGGCATGTGAAAACATTGCTACTTTTATTTTTTTCTCTTTTTCTCCGAAGTACAATTTTTTAGTTTTAGGTACAATTTTTAAAAAACTGTTGCACTATATATATATAGAGAGAGAGAAAAGTAGCTCCAAATTTTTTATACCTCTACTCAGGATACCTGTGTATTTAGTGAACCTATTTGTTTTTAGTCTAAGTAGAACATAGTTTTTTTTAAAAAAAATAGTTTTATGTATAAAAAAAAAGGGGGGAAATAAAAAATTTCAAAATTACAAAGTTTTATATTTTTTTTTTGAAGAAACTACTGTGAAGTACACTAAACGTGAAAGCGCTTAAGACTAAATAGCGGTTAACTAGAAATAATACAGTGGTCCAACCAAACTACTGTGTTCTTCAATGCATTTTTTCTTAACACGAAACCAAAATCTCTTAAGGTATCCGACTACATTCGGAACGGTGATTATAAAAAAGTGCATAAATGGATAATTTTCATGATATTTAGTGTCACTTATATTTGAGTAAATGTATAAATTGTTTTAAGGCCATTTTGACGAAAGAAATTATTTAAATACAATATTTTGGCAAAAAATTAACTTAGAATAACCTTTTTTCAAAATGTTCTCCTTTTGAGAAAAATGCTTCTATTATAATAATATTTTGCCTGTATATAGCTCAGACCACTGTACAGAAGCTCAACTATACGCACATTCATTACAACTTTATTATATCTCACTTTCGTGGCGACTGTAACAGTTCCTCAGCTTCTTCATCTTACAATTACAAAACTGATTTTATATAGTCTAACTAATCTACATATTAGGGTTTCCTCTTGAGAGGGATGGCAGTGAATTAAAAGCGAATGGTAGCCCAAAGATTCTTCAAGAGGATTAGTGAGAAGATCCCGTAAAGATCCGTCACAAAACTATAAAACTTATTTCAAATTATTAAAATTCCTACTTTTACAAAATTGAATATTTTTGAGCCATTTTTATCTGATATTCTTGAAAGTGTTTCTCACAATTCTGTGCATGAGATTGGTATTAGGAGTGATACTTTAATTTTAAATTTTTTTTCTCTGAGACACTATAAAAATAGTAAAAAAAATAAATAAAAAAAAAACAGTTATACATTTAACTTTATAGATTTCTAAAAAAATAACTGTTCATCTATAAATACTTATGACTCAACTATGATTTTTGAAAAATTCACATTATTTTCAGAGTTACAACCTATTTGAAATAATTATTGGCGTTTTTTTCTTAAAATTTCTCCCCTCTGTTGTTGTAAAACATGGATAAACCCACTTCTAAGTTATATATTTCAAACATTCTAGTTGAGCCTCTGTAGAGAAGTCTGAGCTATTTACAGGCAAAATATTATTAAAATAGAAGCATTTTTCACAAAAGGAGAATATTTTGAAAATGGGTCATTCTATGTTAATTTTTTGTCAAAATATTGTACTCAAAAAATTTTTTATTGTAATAATATTCTTAAAACAATTTTATATACATTTTCTATTCTAAGCGACACTAAATATCATAAGTATTATCCATTTATACGCTTTTGCAAAATCACGGTTCCGAACGTAGTCGGATACCTTAAGGTATCCGACTCCCCTAAAATCATGATTTTTTTAAATATTGACAAAGGTTTTTAAGTGATAACTTCTTTTGGCGCGTTTTACTGCTGAGTAAACTTGAATGAACGTCACGCTCGGATTCGCAACGCTCATTCGGCTTTTTTCGTCTTAAGTCAGAAATAGTGGTCGGACAAGGTCGTCCACCCCTTCTCCGAGGCCGTCCCTCTTTGGTCAGCGTGGCCAAAAGAAGGAAGTTTTCCCCGGGTTTTGAGTAGTACTCAGTCTTCCACCTTGATGCTAATTTAATTAGTTAATGTTCCCACGTGTATTTATTACTCAAGATATATTATTAGGAATAACTATAGAGAAAGGTAGGGTATTTATATTTTTGTATAACTTTATTCTTGGGTCATTATTAAATTTCTTTCTTTTTGGTTTTGAGAGAACGATATAATAAATTGATGCATTTTGCCAACATCCCTAATTATAAATAAATTTATTTTGTTTTATATGAGAAATTAGTATTTAAATGTGAAATTATAGTGTTTTTTTTATTTTGTCAAATCTTAATTATCTTAAAAATATATTAAAAATTTTGTCAATAACTTAACCTTAAGCTGCACATATTTTATAATGCATCGTTATTGTTGTGTGCCCAACTGGTCATCTAATAAACTTGGCAACCATACATTTCGGTTTTTTGTTTACCAAAAAAGATGAACAGTTGATGCAAACTTCAAAAGAGACAAACCCTAGGGAATTTAAAAATAATTCTATATAAGAGTATCAAGTTTTAAAGTACATAGCGAGGTATTGCGTTCATAATTTAAAATTGGAATGCTACGATTACAAATATGGATTTGTTGTAGATAAAAAAAATTAATTTCGATTCAGAAAATGTAGAAAGGAAAACATTTTTGAGACTTCTGGATAGAAAAGGTTTAAAAATGTTCCCAGATATTGTTATGAAAATCATTTCAACGCAACACTTTATTTTTAATTTGTACATCGAAAGGATTCGTGTTAAAATATCTTAAGGTATCCGACTACGTTCGGAACCGTGATTTTGCAAAAGCGCATAAATGGATAATTTTCATGATATTTAGTGTCACTTAGATTAGAATACATGCATATAATTGTTTTAAGGACATTTTAACAAAAAAAATTATTTAAATACAATATTTTGGCAAAAATTTAACTTAGTATAATCTTTTTTCAAAATGTTCTCCTTTTAATAAAATTTCTTCTATTATAATAATATTTTGCTTGTATATAGCGCAGACCTCTCTACAGAGGCTCAACTAGAATTTTTGAAATATATAACTTACAAGTGGGTTTATCCATATTTTACGACAACAGAGAGGAGAAATTTTAAGAAAAAAACGCCAATAATTATATATTTCAATGGGTGGCAACTCTGAAAATGTGAATTTTTCAAAATTTCTAGTTGAGCCTCTGTAGAGAGGTCTGAGCTATATACAGGCAAAATATTATTATGATAGACGCATTTTTCACAAAAGAACATTTTGAAAAAAGATTATTCTAAGTTAATATTTTGCCAAAATATTGTATTTAAATAAATTTTTTTGTCAAAATGTCCTTAAAACAATTTTATGCGTGTATTCTAATCTGAGTGACACTAAATATCATGAAAATTATCCATTTATGCGCTTTTTTTAAAATCACGATTCCGAACGTAGTCGGATACCTTAAAGTTAATTGCCAATTATTTTGCTTTACAAGCATAAGAGAAGCATATCTGGAATTACATGAATTGTGTATGCATTCGTTTCATTCATCTTCTGTGGACTGTAACACACCTGCATTAAAAAATATCATTGCATTCCGGAATATATGCTTAAATAATTACTGACGAAATAGCGCAATGAAGACATTTTAAAGGTGAAGGAAAATCGAAAAATGAAGTAATAAGTACAATATAAAGACTTTTTTGAAAAAACGGCAAAGGTTTTTTTATTTTTTTGCCACTTTTGTCTCCAACGGAAGCATAGAGTTGCAAAATATAGTTCCTTTCTCCCCTTCACTACTCCAAAACAACACAAAACGGGATACTTTGTCCCCCTCCCCCACCAATATTCCGTCAAGTGAATTTCCTAGCTTCGACTAAATTGGGTTCCCCACACCTCTATCTACGAAAATGAATGGCGGGATTTTTTCTAATCCTAGTAGAAGCCTGAAAATTAAACATGTAATATTTTTTAAAAATAAGCTTAGAGAGAGAAATCCTACACTAAAATTAAACACTTAAGAGTAGTCGGTACCCCTACACCGACAGTCTTAATTTGAGCTTTTTTAGATCCATGTTTCTCAGAAACTGTTAAACATAAAAACTTCAAAATTTTGTCTGTATATTAATTAGGCTTTTATTATTTATACACTGGTTAAAATGTCTCAAATATATTGTTTACTTTTTCAAAAAAAAAATTCATCGTAAAAGTATTACTTTAAAATTTTTGAAAATTGTCATTTTTTTACGATAACTGCTTTTCAGCAAAATATTTTGGAAAATCTCCAAAAGAGTAGCTTCATTATATATAGTTACAAATTAATTATGTGCAGTAAAAATTGCTTGTACATTTATTTCTTAGATCCTGTGAAAAAGGCACACGCAGCTTGAAAACAATCCTTTTGAGAAAATTGTATTTTTAATGTAAAAAGGCACTTCATCACAAAAATAATAAATTACAACATTTATTCGCCCTATTTTATTAAACATTAGTATCTTCTTAATTTTTTAGCATAAAATAGGAAACAAAAAAGTTTTAAAATGTTCCGAAAATACATATATAGTATTTTTCAGTTTTTGTTCGAGATTTTTTTTCTCATTTTGCATCAATTTTCTCAAATTCTGTAACGATATGTGAAGAATTTTTAGCTTCAATGCATTACAAATATCAATGTGACCTTAAACATCATAAATATAACGCAAACATGTATCAATATGTAAAAGTAATGATTTGGGAATATGTGAATTTAAGACATTGTGCGAAAGGTTTTGATATGGATTTGTACGTTCCCATGCAAACACAATTTCTTAAAGTTTCAAAATTCAAAAATTTCTCTAAACTGTACAAAATATTTCTAAAAAAGTCAAAAATAAAACTGTTTTTATGTTTTAATCATGAAATTTGTGTATTTTTATGCATGTAACAAACTTCTCGCATCGACAAAAATCATTACACATGTGAGTTATAATTAGTTACCTATTATTGAAAAACCTTTGAATATTAAAGCTTAAAAACTTGTCTGAACAATAAAAAAACATTAATATTTACAATGAAGTGAAATATTTAAAATATATTGTTTAATTTTCTCAAAACCATGTAACATAAAAATATCACTAGACTTTTTTTGTCACGATATATGGACTCCAGTCAAATATTTTGAGAATATCTCCAAAAAACTCACATGAATATATATAGTTACATATCAGTAACATGAGAGAAAAATTTCATGTACATTCAAACATTACATTCTGAAAAAAACATGAATAGTTTTAAAAACATCATTTTTGAGAAAATTTAATTTTTACTATAAAGTGCTACTTCGTCACAAAAATAATGTATTACTACATGTATTTGTCCCATTTTATTAAACATTAGCATCTTTGCAATTCATTTTGCATAAAATAGTAAACATAAATGTCTTAAATTCCCCAGAAGAGCCTTTTTCAGATTTTTTAACGAGAAAACGTCAAAATTTTCTCAAATTCTGAATCAATTTTTGAAGAATGTGTAGCTTTCATGCATTACAAATATAAACTCGAACAAAAAGCATCATAAATATAATGTTAAAATGTATCAATATGGCTTTGGTATGAATTTGAGATGGTATTTAAAAATACCTGATTATACGACGTTTCGCAAGTTTTCGTTAGGTTTTCGGAACATGCTAATTAAGTCTTGTTGTTTCAGACAGTTTCTAAGTTGTAAACTTCAAAAGTTACTATAAACTGGACAAATTATTTGTAAACAAACAAAACAAAACTGTTTTTATGTTTTTAAACATCAAATTCATGTATTTTTATGTATGTAACAAGCTTCTCGCAAAGACAACAAACATTACATTTAATGTATCATCTCATACCTTTTTCTCAGAAACAATTAAACATAAAGACTCAAAAAATTTTATTTGTATTAATTAAACATTATATTTATACTGAAGTGAATTTTTTTTAAATATATCTATTAGTTTTTTCAAAGACAAACTTTTAGTTCACCAAACAAATATTATTATGAATTTATTGAAAATTGTCATTTTTTTGTTATGATAACTGCTTTATATTTAAATGTTTTAAGAATATTACAAAAATGTCACTTCAGTGTACACAATTGCATTTAAGAAATATAGAGTACATGCATACATTAAATTTACGCAATTTTAAAAGTATAAATTATAGAAAATAGAAATTTTTTCTAAAAAGTCTTATCCAAATTTTTTTTCAGAATTCTTAAATTAGCACGTAGTTGTAACTTCAAATATTTTTAACTCTTAACTAAGCTTTGGCGAGTTTAAATAATCAGTAATAAAAACTAATTAGAACTAAATTTAAAGTGAAGAACAGACTTAAATTTAGGTAAAATCACTAAATATTAAATATAACATTCAAATTAAAACCACGCTTCCAAATTTGGATCCAAAAATGTTTAGTATATCTCTAACACAGTTAAAATTGCAGTTACTTTACAGGTATCTAATGCGTATGAAAAAAAATAAATTGAGGCTCTGCAACTTTGCCCTCGATTTAAAAGACAATGTTTACATTTCTATCTATCAAAATGGGCGTGGTTCATAAGCTGATGATTTTTTAAAAATTATTTTATAGCACTTCTAATTCATATAATGGCTTGTATTTTATATCATTGGAAAGGTCCTGATTTGTAGATTTTAGAAATATCAAAAACTCAAAATCGATTTTCAAAAGGTTATTACCCTACTGACATCACTTAAAATATAGAAAAAGGACAACTTTTTATATAACTAAGTAAATAGTATAATTATAATTAGCAATATTGCAGTAAATTTAAGAATAATAATATTTTTTTAGTTATATAAATAATTTTGAATCTTAAGTTTTTATAACCTATTTCAGCTACCATAAGCCTATTTTTTCCTTCTTAGAATACAATTAATTCACAAATATGATTATACAGGGTGTATCTAAACTATTGAGCCAAACTTTAAGGGATGATAGTACACATCAAGACAAACAATAGTAAATGGGAAACTTAGGATCCCAAACGTCTTTCGACGGAGATAGGTGCCATTAAAGTTTAGGGTCCGAAATTTCAAATAACTATAAAAACGGAAAAATGGGTCGATTCGTTAGTGGTTTTCGCTAAAATTATTTTTTTTTGTCAGTATTTTCTTGAAAAATAAATTTTAAAGGTAAATCTCAAGAAATGTCGATAGAGGGTGCTTTAGACTTTGGAGTAATGAACAACTATTTTTTACCGTTAATTTTTGTTTCACATTATATGCTTTCAAAAGCTTAGAATTAAATTTTGAGCTCAAAATCTGATTCGTAGGGGGTGGTTAAGTAGCGCAAAAGGAATTGTGTTCAGGAGGTGAAATTTGAAACTGCCTTCCCTTCAAATAGAATTCAGTTATTCCCGATCTTGGTGTCGTAGACCAGGCAGCAACTACCACCTCCTACATAAAAATAAACGTGAGAGGGATGACAAAATTTTAAAAAATGATTCATAATAGACATGAGCAACTTCTATACTCAAAATAAAAAGAAACAGTTTGATGTAAGCACGTAGTGCGTATGAATAAAGGTTGAATGAATGATGACACGTAGAAAATGGTACACGCATGATTTTCTTGCGGAATCCCAAAAACTGCTCGAAATAGCGTCCACCAGCAAAGATGCAGGCCTCACACCGCCGGTGGAGGGACTATCGAACATTAGCAAATACCCCGGGCATCTCCCGAATATCGCCTGCTACGACGTCAATCCTCGCTACCAGGCCTCGCCGGAGTTGACGGGGCTTGCGTAAACAAGACTCTTCATATGGACCCAAAGGAAGAGGTCAAAGCAGGAGAGGTCAGGCAAGAGTGCAGGCCAATTTACCGCACTACCCCGTCCAATTCATAGTCCTGGATATGTTGTATCCGATGCACTTCGCACATCTGCGCTAAAATGTGCAGGCGCTCCTTCATGTTAGAACCACAAACGAGCCTTTATGTTCGCTGGAACACTTTTCAGTAGAACTGGAAGCACCTTTTGTAGAAATACCAGATATGTTCCGCGGTCCGGGCGCCTTGGTAGAAGATATGGCCCGATCAAATAATCGTGGATAATTCCGACCCACACATTAACGCTGAAACACCGTTGACATGAATGAGGATGGATAGCGTGTGGGTCAGCTTATGTCCAGTTGTGTGCACTGTGCGCATTGAAAATGCCTTCCCGACTGAAACTGCATTCATCTGGGAACAGCACGTGTGCGGTAAAGTCTGGTTGCACAGTCAATTGTTGGAGGAACCAACGGGAAAAATCGACACGTGTCTGATGGTTGGTTGCTTTCAAGGCTACCACAAGCTGCGCATGATAGGGTCGAAGGCCTTTGGCTCCCAACACTCGCAAAACCGTCATGTGGCTCACATTCGCGGTGGCGGATACAGCCCAAGTGCTTATCTCCGGTTGCTCCTCGAATTAACGCTACACGTGCTCTTCAAGTTCCGGTGTCCTCGCACTCCTGGTACGACCTGTGTCGTGCATCCCATTGACAAACGAACCGGTTTCTCTGAGACTCCGATGCAAGCGTTCGAATGTTTTTCGGCTCGGCAAGCGTCTTGAAGGAAATCGTTCCCCGTTCATTCGCCGGGCCTCCAGGGCATTCCCATCCTCAACGCCGTAAATGAAATGGATATCGACCGTTTATTGATTAGTGTAGCTGGTCATTTCTACACCATTAAAAACGAAAACTTGATGAATGCAGACAACCAGAGATTTTATAGCACTTTACATCCTTACATACAGTTAGTACCATACAGTTAAATCCTTGTGTACTACACTTTGCATGCAAATCAGGTGATTTACATAATGGGGTATTTTGAACGGAGAAATTGCTCACATGTCTGATATAAATAACTTTTTATTTAATTTTTTCATCCCTCTCTCGTTTATTTTACGTTTAGTGGGTAGTAGTTGGTGCCTAGCCTACGACTGAGCATCCAAGATCGTGAATAACTTAGCTGTGCCTAGGGGAGGAGGGGGGTTCAAATCTCACCTCCTGAAGAAAATTGAGTTTGCTCTACTTAACCATCCCCAATGATTCAGATTTGGAGCTCAAAATTTGTTTAAGTCTAATCTTTTGAAAGCATTTAATGTGATACAATAAATTACCGTAAAAAATAGTTATTCGTTACTTCAAAGTCTAAAGCACCCTCTATCAAACCTTTTTTAGCTTTATCTTTAAACCTTATTTTTCAAGAAAATGCTGACAAAAAGAATAATTTTAGTGAAAACCGCTAACAAATCGACCCTTTTTTTTCCGTTTCTTATAATCATTTGAAATTTCAGACCCTAAACTTTAAGGCCACCTATCTCCTTCGGAAGACGTTTGGAACCCTAAGTTTCCTATTTACTATTGTATTTGTCTTGGTGTGTACTATCACCCCCTAAAGATTTGCCCATGTGTTTAGATACACCCTGTATATTGTATAAATATTGTATGGAGAGATTTTGTTGCATGTTCCAACCACTTCAAGTTTTTTGAATAATATTGTGAAAAGTTGGCAGCTATTTTCTAATACTGTTGTGATTTTTCTTGTATATTATTTGTAAATAAGTTGTATGTCACTTTATCATAGGTATTTGGTATTTTGATAGCATTTTTTGTGTTTTCTTGTAATTGCATTTATAATAATTGTAACTGTATTTAGGAGTTTTTAATAATTGTTTTAAAAATGATTGTAATTGTATGTAGGATTGTAATTGTATGTAAAAATGATTGTATAACTTATTTTCTGAAACTGTTGTTTCATCGCCGAGCGGGATGTTACGTCCGCAACGTATGGCTTAGTGCTGTGTAAGGTCGCCAGATGTCGCGCTCTTCTCCCTGGACACAGCCAGGTCTTTTTGTTAGAAAATTATTCTACTTATTTTTCGTCCGCAAAGTATGGTTTAATTTTGTGTACGGTCGCAGGATGACGCACGATTGATTTATTTAGTAGTCTTAAGACATTTTGCAGATTCTTTTGTTGATTACTTTTTAGTTTTCTAGTACACACACACACAACACACAGGAACTATTATTAAAATATCAATTGTTTTCACATTCACATTTTTTATACATAATTTTCTGTTTCAAATATATTCTTATTATTCATTAAAATATGTATTTGCTTTGTAGATATTCTCTATGTGTTTTTTCCTGCAAATTCTGATTGAAACATTTAAAAAATATTTCACATTTCAGAAAATTGTATTAGGATAGATAATTATATTACAGTAAATAATTTATAGATTTACATTGAATCTTATATTACAGTAAATAATTTATAGATTTACATTTATAATCATATATTACAGTAAATAATTTATAGATTTGCTTTTAATCAATTTAAAATCGTTATGAAAGTTAAAATAAATTGAGAAACAATAATATTTTTTTATAAATTTTAAGCCACATTGTGAGCAATATTATTGGCTTTTTAAGGTATCCGACTGATTTAAAATCATTTTCATAAAAAAATCGAAATTTATTTTATAGCTCATTTTTGTAGCCTGTTTAATAAGCTTTCTAAAAATGTCATACTTTTAATTCTAAGTCAATTAGAAAAAAAGTTATAGCTGTTTTTATTTGAGGTAGTAAGCCCAAATCGAAACCGGAAGTATGAGTTTTCGGTTGATTTTCACCGGCAAAATGAGATTTTTATTCATTTGAAATATTTTAACGAATTCTTTTTATGTTTAGGAAACTTTATTTCACTTTATAAATTTTATAATAGATATATTTTGCTTTAAAATAGGCAACAGTTAACTGATTGCAATGTTGGTTTTCATTTAAATGAGTTGCTATTTTTATATCATTTGTGTTCAAAATTATATCTCTTAATAACTTTTTTATTAGTACTTTTATATAGAGTTATGGTTATTTTTAATTAAATTAAAGTTTACACATGCAAAAACAAGATCAATGAGGCCAAAAAAAAAAGAGATTTCCAGAGCAGAATTTGTTGGGGAAACGTTGAAAGAAAAATCAACAAATCTTCCAAATTCAGCTATTAATTCTATTAAAAAGATTTAGAAGGAACTTATCGATCAAAATCTTCTAAGAAAATGTCTTCACGGGAAAGCTCAGAACTGCAATGAAAGTCTTAATAATATCGTGTGGAGTATAATTCCAAAAGACAACTTTGTTGAGCTACAAACACTCCGTTTAAGGAATTATATCGCAATAATACTTTTTAATTCTGGATTTACTGGTCTATTATCTCTACTTCAAAAATTAGGAATGAAATTATGTTCTGAAATGAAAGGATATTTTTGGTACCTTGACAAAACGAGAATTGTTGGTTCTACGAGGCATTCTAAACCAGATATGAAACTGTCTCGTAAAAAAAGAAAAGGCCCTTCAAAAATGTAAAAGTTTGAAGTATGAGGTTTAGGAAGGCACAACATATAAATCTGGAGAGTTTTAATACCTTCCTAAATCTTTAAAAAAATTTATTGCAAATATAAACTTTATTTTGCATTTTCTGAAGAACGTTATTTTTGAACATAATAGTTAACGGTAAGAGTAATATTTCTTAAAGTAAACGAAATATTCTTCTGAAATTTTTTGAGTTTGTTCTTAGTATTAAAATGAATGCTTTCTGCTAAAAATTAAGGATAATTTTAAAAATAAGTTATTTTTTAATGTAATTTTATATGAAAAAAAAACTTTTTTCAGAAATATTCTGTGTTTTTTATGTCGAACACCTGTATTTTATAATTTTATTGTAAAACTTGTTTTTTTTTTTAATAGACAGCATAGTTAATCATTGAAGAATTGTATCCCTGCAAAAATGTTATTTATTTTTGTGATATATATTTTTCTAGAGTTGTTAGCAAAAGAGCAATTTTTTGCAATATTTTGGTACAAATTTCTCAATATTTTGAAAATAAGCTTTGAAAAAATTCTTCTTGCTGTATTTTCATAGTTTTGTAACATACTTAATTAAAAAATAACAATTAAATAAATATTTAAGTTATATTTTAGAAAATTGTCTCCGAACCCAGTCGGATACCTTAAGTTCTGGATTAAAAAACTCACATAATAATATAGATTTTCCCAGAATTTTGTCGTCTTCTAAACGAAGAAAAAATATTTCATGAACATATTTTTAAAATATTGAACAGTAAACTGTAAAAAGTTATGTTTGTAAAATCACAAAGGTTAGAAACACTAAATATTATCTTCCAAATTTCTTAAATTATTTGTCTTCATTGCTTCCCGATTTCTTCTTTTCGCAAAATTTTAAAAAATTTCTGTGTTTATAATTTTAAGTGTTATACTAACTATATTTTTGTGATTTATTAGCAACAACTTATAACATTCTTACATCATCATTTTTAAAAATCTCACACTATCCATATACTCTCTTTCATTTCATAATAGTTAATCTTTCAACACATTTTTGTACCAATAAATCGTTCTGTATAAACATGCAGCAGAAGGTCTTATAACAACATTGTATACCATCTTCTAAATTCAACTATGAGTTTATAATATGTTAACCTTATCATGACATTCCTAAAAGTGTTTTACAAAAGCAATTCTACACTTTAAAACCACAAAAATTACTCGATTTAAGTTTCTTATTAAGAAATCACATTACTTCCGTATAGTTTTGGATTTTACATAGAATATTGTGTGTGTGTGAATTAGACATATTATATATTAATTTGAATATGAATATTAAATAACTCGAATGCATTTAGAAAGTATCTAAAATACTGTGTGTGTATTCATTTAAACAGCTTTTCAACGGTTTATAATTAATTAGCTGGTAGACCCGTTTTTTGGACGAGTAAATTAAGAAATAAAACTATAGATATTGAAAGATAAAAAAAATTTTAATGAGTTAATTTTAAGTGGATTGCAAAGTAAACATCAAGGAAAGAACAATTTAGTAAATGGAATAGTGAAATCATTTAAACAATTAAAACTGAATTATACAGTATTTCCCTCTAGGTCATTTGTCAGTCAATATATAAATAGTATCTAAATCAAATTAATAAACGTTATCATTTAAGCCGCTGCAGGAGACGATTTACGCAAAAATAAAAAGGGATAATATAATGGAAAAGGAATATTTTGAAGGGAAAAAAATACTTAAAATTTGGAAAATTTCTCTTATGTGTGAAAAATAGAATTTTAAAATTTTTCACACCAAGACATGAATATTTATTTCTAAATGAGGAAAAGCCAGCTATTAATCAACTAAAAGTTTTAATGCATTAATAGAAATCTTATAACACCGTAAAAAAATATTCGATAAATGTTTAGCTGATAATTAAAAAATATATTATCTTATTTAAAAACTAATTTAATCTTCAAAATAAAAAAATAAATAGTACAAACTGATTAGTTTGAAATATATTTTAGGATTAAATCAATTTTATTATTGAATACACAAAGTTAAAAATTTACTCACAATCAGACTTAAGCACAATTAAGTACTTAATTCTTCATTATAAACAACGTCTTTCGGTTGTTTTTTTTTCTTCAGAGGAACTGACTCTTTAACATGCCACGTAAAACTGACCATGAGAAAAGCAGTCATTTCTTAGATCAATGCCGACCATTTTCAAAGTGTGTCTCTGCGCTGTATTGATAGTCATGGCATAGTAAACTGTAACAGGATATTGGATACGTTTGAATTCAAAATAGTAGTCCGATGGTATCAGAGGGATTTTTTGGGATATATACAATCTGTCCTTCATATTTTCCTGTTAGGATCGTAGCCTCGATGACGTTTTTGTGCAGATTTTACACCTGAAGCTTGGTACCATTGCACAACTTTGGGGGATTTAAACTAAGCAGTAGCTTTATTGGTGCTCTAATTTTGAGGTTGAGAACATGAGGTGGCATTCCAGGTGGGAGGATTAAGTGTATTCAAAAACTCCACCGGATAATGGACACCATCTTCTGCCTCCATTATTGAATCCACAGATTCTTACTTTGCATGTTTAGTGGTCAGTTTGTTTAACAGAAAGTTGCTGATGTTATTAGCTGAGTCATTTGTTGGTGTGAGAATAGCTCTTTCTTTCAACCATGCTGTGAGCAATCTATTCCAACCTTGATGAATATTTGGATATATTCTCGCAATCAAGAGAGAGAGAGAGGTTATCAAATATCCAACAATATTACCAAGGCTCTCCGGAATATATATATATATATATTTATTTATTCTTACTTCTACTTCCTTAATCTTTCCGTTTCCAAAGTCAATGAATAGTTTTGAAAACATTTCTGCTCTCAAATCATGTTGCAAATTAACGCGCATATTTATTCTCAAAGATAGACGTTGACCGGCCTTGACGATGTATGCTCATTTTCCTCGTATTACAACAGGTAAGGACTGTCTAAAGTCACCGGTCAATAAAGCAATTAGTCCGCCCTAATTTGGTTGCAGCCTCTTATGACCCAGTGCGTCCTGTTTAGAACTACAATACCTTTTTTTATCCCATATAATACGTTTTGATACTCTGAGAACATTCACTTTGCTTAGAAATATTACAATTAACAGATTCAGAATGCTTTAAGTTGAGTGGTAATTTGAATGCAGAGTAAGCTGTTTTGCCTCCATCAATTAGAAAGGCAGCTATTTCTGAAGAAGCAACGGTAATAGCTATAATTCTTTTACACCTGATTTTGGCAAGTAACAAACTAATTAAAAATGTTTTTCCTGTTCCACCAGGGGAATTAAGGAAATATAACTGACCTGAGTTGGAAGTAATACTATTTAATATTTTGTCATATATTTCTTTCTCTTTTAGATTTAATTTTGGAACATATTCAACCACGATTTTGCTCCGATGAACGGTGTCGTAAGCTAATTCCTTCACATACTGATGATTACTGATTGCAAATCCTGATCGCGTGATGAAGATAAAAATCCAAACTGTAAAAGTGCTTTATCCGACATAGATATGACAATATCTTCAAGAAGAATGAGACATTGAATATAAACAATATCAAGATATAAATCGATATTTCCTTGCTCCGCTTCGATTTGTTATTTAACATCTTCTGATACACTATCTCGATGTTTTTCCCATAGTATTTTACTGGGTCTCCAACTTGACAAAAAACTAATATTATGGCAAAAATTCACGGATTTTATTTGGAGATTCAGAGATCAAAGCTTCTTCAAATGTGCTATTCCAATGAGCATCATCTTCCAGCAAGCCAAGAGCTCTGCAAGCTGCTTGGAATGATGGCTGGACTACTCCTGTGCTACAATTTTTAATGCAGTAAATGATGTTGGCCGACGGATCTTATGTAAGAATAGGCTTTAGTAATAGCGCTCAGCATTGCCAGGATGTACAGTATACACTCTTTCCCAAACCCGATCTTTCTTGATTTTCAGATAATCTAAAACAGTCTTTCCTTTTTTTTTTTCCTTCTATAAAATTTTTTATTTTCCATACATAGTATGCTGGAACTTCGCAATGCAGCAGAGTGTTTGCAAAATTATCAACTGGGCAGAGTTCAAAAATGGCTATCAATGTAATGTTTTGAGGATTGAATGATTTTGTGAATGGCATTTTCTTCGATAAAATAAACTCTTTATCTCTTTTCTAGATGTACAGAAAATTGCATAACAGGAGGAAACCTCTCATGAATAGGAAAACATAGATTCCACCAGACTGCTTCAGAGCTACTGATGTATCGACCCAATTCACATCTTGCACCCTTATTTACATATTTGCAAATAGACTTTATTGAATTTACAGAATTGCAAAATTTAACATTGATATGAGCAGTGAAGGTGCGGGACAAAACGGGGTTCTGTGGCACAACCCACCGATTGTCAACATGATTTTCTTTGATTCGTTTTACTATTCCACCATTTTCCGAAGATCTTCTACGATACTGAGGATAACCATCTTCAGCATACAGGTACCATTCAACATAAAGGGTGAATAGTTGTTGATGTGTTCACATGGGGCGTGAATCATAGTTGTTCTTATAATTTCATAGTGGACAAGGCCAATGTTAAAGTCGGTAACTCAGCACAAGTAACTTTGTCAATTTACTCTGGCCTTATGAACGTGAATATGAACATGAGAGAGGCAAGGTCTCTGCCATTCTACAGTGTACATGTGACACCTTACATTACCAAAAATGCAACCTTTTGTTAGAAGTTTAATATGTTTTACTTTCACACGGAAGACCCTTGCTATTATGTCATGTCTATCATGTGCTTTCTGACCTTGATTCAAAGATCAACTATTTCTGTCCATTTAGGGTTGCACGTAGGTCAGTGTTTCTCAAACTGTGGGGCGAGCATATTGAAAATAAAAGGTTTAAAAAATAATTTTTTGGAATGAAGTAAAACAAAATGCTTTCTGACAAAATAAAAAATACATATTTACACTGATATAATTTATATATATCATCTGGTTTTCCACTTTCAAAAGATACCACTTCAAACGCTCATTAGCTATCTTTGATCCTAAAACCAAATAAAAAAACATTTTGTTTGCTTTGCTGTAATCCCACGATGAGAGATTTTTTTATTACGTTTCTGTTAATTCCTAAAATAATTCTTTTGATTATCTTAATGGGACAGTCTTAATGGGAACTAAAATGAATTTGTCACATCTATATCTCTTTTTTGAGAGTGGCAAACGTTTTTTTACAATCAAGGTAATTGTTTTGATCGAGTTCCTTACACGACCACTTTTGTTCAAAAATGTTTTCTATGAATATGCTATACTTTCCCCTATGATTAACTTTGTGGTTTTGATTGCTGTGTTGTACGACTTATTATGGTTTATAAATGTAAATGAGCAGAATATAAAAAAGGGGCATCTGTGATCTCTATTGAAGGAAGTTGAAACTGATCAAGCAATTGAAGAGACTGAAGAAATAATGCATATTAATTGTGATAGCGAAAGTAAATATGAGTAAAGCTATAGACATGAAACGCTTGAGTTGAATTGAAATTTTCAAATGCTGCCTAAAGAACTCTATCAAGAAAACTATGAAGCCATAAATGTAACACTTCGCCTTGCCAAAAAGACACAAGCAAGAAAAGGTTCCAAATGCCATTTGTAGATCATCAAACAGCAAAATTACAATAACGTGAGCAAAATATGACAGTTTTGCTTGCAAATAACGTCCTTGTATTAGTGAAAAGTGTCTGTGATTTATGTTCTTTATTAAGGTCACGCACATTTGGAACAGTTTCTTTAGTTTTATTGGATTTTTTCTCAAATCATCAAAGAAAAATTAAAAAGTCCTTGAAATTAGGTAAGTATATTTTCTCTTCATTAAATTATTCACTGGAATTGTGATTTTTATCGTGTATAGTAAAAATAATTATAAAAAAAAGGATTGGGGTGACTTAGTCACACCGCGTGACCATTAACGTTAGTGTGGATTGGGCGCCTGCTCCCGGGTTAAAACATTTTGAAGGTTTCTCTCTTTAAATATTAAAAATAACACAATTATTCTTCATTGGAATTTTACATTCGTTTTCCTTATTTAATATTAATTCTAAATGCAAATTCTGTGAGGCTTAAAATTACACACACACACACAGTTCGTTTTAAACTATTTATAATAGGAGCATTCATTTAAAAAAATCATTTTATATTTTTGTATACATTGTTGTGCATTTGGTTTTACTCTCTCCTTACAATTAAGCTAATATATCAAGAGTAATGTATTATTTTTTTAAAAAATAATCGCAGAACGGGTACTTCAGCCAGTGTACTTATAAATGTATCAGTATTGCACAATGTATTTTCTAACTAATTTATTAATACTAATTTAAGAACAAGTTTAATTATTATTAGTGACTTCCGTGGGCTTGCCTTGCAGAGCAAAGGTTTTCAAATGAAGGCTTAGTATTAGAAATTGACACTCTAAGTTCTTTTTCTATATTTAGCTGAGATCTATATTTTGTCTTCAACGCAGTCACCGCAGAAAATCCGGTTTCACAAAGGTAAGATGTTGAAAATGATATTTGTATACGAAATGCTTTTGTATTCAGTGCAGAAAATTCATCATCTACTTCTGCCCAAAACTGAAAGGTAGTTTTATTACAAAATTGTCTTTTAATTTCGCCACTGGATGTAGAATCTATGAAAATTTCTTCTTCGGTAGTTGAGAGCCCTTCTGGGGTATTTTGAAATGGATCTCTAACCCATTCGTAACTTGCTATCAAGTTGTTCTCAGCAAAAAAATATTTTTTTTAATTTTTTGCCAACATAGCTAAATGATATTCAATAGTTTTATAAACAGCTTCCACGTGTTGTTCTTCAGTTTTGTAAGTTTGTACACATTTATGTGCATTTTTAAACATTTCTAGGTTTTTGGCTTTAAATTTCGACTCCATAATTCTAATTTTCTACAAAAAGCATTAATTTTATCACTCATATCAAACATATGTACATTGGATCCTTGAAGTTGAAGATTCAATATATTTAATGTCTCAAATATATCGACTAAGTAGCGCAACTTCATCAGAAATAAGCCATCACGAAATTTCTCAGCTTCCGGTAAGTTTTCCTCTTCTAGAAAAATGGTAATTTCATTTCTTAATTCATAAACACGTTGCAAAAATTTCCCGCGTGATAACCATCTTGCTTCGCAATAAAATAGCAATGATGAATGCACTGCGCCCATGGCTTTGCAAAGTCCAGAAAAGATTCTTGATTTTAGGGGTCTCATTTTTATGTAATTTACTACAGTCACAACTGTCGTTAGCACAATATTCAGACCAGGACACATTTCTTTGGAAGCCAGAGCTTCTCTGTGGATCATGCAATGTGTCCAGATGCACAGTGGAGATTTTTGTTTAACAAGTGCTTGTATACTTTTAAATCTTCCTGACATTGTATGAGCGCCATCGGTCCATATTCCGACACAATTTTTCCACTCTATATTTGCCTCGTTTATAAAATTATTTAAAATATCAAATAATGCTATTGCTGTTGCTTTAAGTTTTATTGGTTTGCAAAAAAGTAGTTCTTCTATACTGCTGACATACCATCCCAAAATCGAACATACGCAATGAAATGAGCATCTTTATTGCTATCTGTTGCCTCGTCAAGCTGAATTGAAAACAATTTATCACTTAACTTACCGAAAAGCTGTTGCTCTACATCTTCAGCGATATCATCAATTCGACGGGAAACAGTATCATTTGATAGGGATATGGACTGCAACTCTTTGGCAAAATTGTCTCCAAACATAGTTTCTACAATCTCAATTGCTGCAGGCAAAATAAGCTCTTCGGCAATAGTGTGAGGCTTTTTACATCTGGCTATTTTATATGATACTTTGTAAGAAGTAAGTAAAGCTTTTTCATTCACTCACAAAGTTTTTTAAAAAAATTTTTTTTGTTTTTCATATGATTTTAATTTTGATTCAAAGAAATCTCGAGATTTGTTAATGTACTCACCATGAAGCGCGTTTCGAAATGTCTTTTAAGTTTATTAGGCTTCATACTATCTGCTGCCAATATTTTTGAGCAAATAACACACAGGGGCTTTTCTTCTCCATTTACTTCAGTAATGGTAAATCCGAAATTCAAGTATTCTTGAGAATATTTCCTTGATTTAATTTTCGGAACTATGCTCGTCTGTGCACTTGTTGATGCTTTATTATCATCAAATGTTCACTTACAACTTAAAAATTTATCCATGATTTTGTTTCAATCTTCTGCAGTAAATACTTATTACCGTGAATTACAACTAAAGAGCAAATTATACAAAATGCACATTCAAGATAGATTTGGTAGCTATAGAAGCATCTAATCGACCAAGACTGACTGGAATTGTACGAGGTATAGCATTATTACATGTTTTGCACAGACGTCCGATAGTTTGGCCTGACTCACGCAGACGCTCGTGAGAATGACAGATGTGATGTATATGATAGAGCGCAACATAAAGTAGACTATTTTTCAATTTATACTATAAATTCACTCTCTCATATATGTCTTGTTCAAATTTTCAATCGTTGATAAAATACTTTTTATTCATTCATTCAAGTTCAAATACATTTATTTTTTTTATTTTTTTAAAATTTCTGAGAATGTGTGTGTGTTGTTTCTTTTTTACTATACTATTTTCTTTCACTAATTAAATTTAATTAATGAATAAATAATAACGCAAAAAAGAATAGTTCAATACCATATATAGAAAGGAAAATGAAAAATTGCAAGGAAAATTGCTTTCTATTTTGTAGCTGAACATTGTGATTCTGTCATATGTATTACATATTTGTATTAATTGTAACTATTTAATAAAAAGTAACTAAAATAAATTTTTCTTTGTTGGCCTAAGTATAGGAATTGACTTAAAAATTTATTTTTTATATTATTTGTTCTGACATTTGTACTTTTAGAAATGGATGATGGAGGAAATAAATCTTTAATTAAATATCATTTTGCAATCTGTTCCTATTTAAAAATTAGAGAAAGGAAAAATAACATAACACATTATAAATATTATTTAAAAGTATATATAATTTGCTTAAAATATATATTACTTAAAAGTAACGT